>JBBPTZ010001012.1:0-12691 GCA_038094315.1 Phylloporus cf. tubipes
CTTTGTCTTTTAGTACATTGGTCATGTATAATACTGCGATCATGATTACAACGTCAATTCCAAAATAGGTGCTACACCAGGGTCTGGATGCCCATCCAAGATATAACGAAAGTGTTCTGCATCTGTCGTGTCTGGGTGTGCAGCTTGGTTTCCTCGGATGCGGATTAATGATGAATGCTCGCATACGAGGTGCATGCCGGGATTGGATGTGATAAAGTGCTGGACTTTCGGATCTGTAGAGTTTTGGAGTATTATCGTAGCGTAGGCAATGCGGTCGAAGAGTTCCAGTGATTGCTCATTGAGTTTCTGCCTCCATGCCCAGGAAGGGTCCTCGAATGAATTGCCAATGCCAGCGGCAAAGGCAAGCTTGACCTGCGCAGCCGTCAAGTGGTCGCATGCTAGGATGTCCTGCAAGAGCAGCCCCTAATTATGTAAAACCATTAATGAGGGGCAAGTGATAGGTTTGTAACTTACGTAGTGGTCGAGCTTTGTTTGCATGACCCTGACCTCCTTAGTGAGTGCACCCAAACAGCCTAGAACTTTGTTGAGTCCCATGAAGAGTGAATTGCTGGGTGGATGTTTTCAGAAGAGCTACCTTCCGAATGGTGCAGAGACAACAGCCAAGGGAGCAGTGAGGGAGAGAAACTCACTGATAGTGCTAGGATGTGTCCAAAGAACTTAGTGGTCTTCTCAGATAGTGAGAGTGAGAGGAGGTAGAAACTCAGTTAAGAGAAAGAAAGACGATACATGCTCTCCTTATATACTAAGGGAATACTATTTGTATGTATGTATCGTCTGAGTTTAAATATAAGAGAGGTAAATGCCATTGGTGCCCTATCGCGTCACCAGTTGACAGGCATAGCCTCGTATTTGAAATAAGTGGAGCAATAGCTCCACTGCTCCACAATATGAGTCATATGGACTCATATGGAACGTTCTAGAAGTGTGACATCAGCATGATGACACATGAATATGAAGAGAAAGAGTCTAGAACATCAGAGATAGCTAATGTCTAAAAAGGGTTATCATAGTACAACCAATGAATCATGTGAAGCAAAATCAGGAAATGCTAAGTATAAAATGTCAGATTTCCAACAGATGTGGGTGAACTGCAGTTGGCGTGATGAGTGCTATAAGATTGTTTGATGAGATGTCAGCATTGTCAAGGCAGGCAGTAGAGCCGTGGATATCTGGCGATAAAATGATGTGATGTAAGCTGTATAATGTAAGCCATAGTATGAGGCACAGCACTCACCAGAGGCAATGGTTATGGAACATGAGCTGATGTCATGTGGATCCAGTCCCCATGTTTCCACCAATCACGTAGTGATTGTCATGTTCGCTATTGCACGTATGATCCCAGGGTCTGTATTAGATGGTACTTTAACCGTGTCAGACATGGAGTCTTTGGTATAGTGAATGGTGAACGTCATCCTATCCATGAGTTGCATGGGAGTAAGAGGAAGAAAAGAACTTATGAGATTTTCAATGGGATGCTGCACTATATAGCAAGGAAGATGGTATTCAGACTGGAATTCATATGCCTTTTTCAGTGTGATTGCATAATCAAGGATCCACCAAGAAAAGTTGTTCGCATGATGGTGATGGTAGTGGTTAGAAGTTAAGAAGCAAGTCCATCCCATGTTGGACTTATATGGGTATAATTTTGGATTCTGCATCCGACCGCTTATTCCACTTAGTCCACTTAGTCTGCATTGTTCCAAGCACGTATTATCCACAAGGCCTTCAGAGGTTCAGGCCTAAGAGGGGGATACTGTCATATGCTGCTTTTTACAAGTCCAACTCTGGTCTCCACTCCTCAACTCCACACCAACTCCGGTGTGATTTCCCCTATCCTCTGGTCACCTGACCCTCAGACCATTTCTGTTTCCTCTTTTGTATATCCTTGTTCTTACTTACTCTGTTTATACTAGTTTCGCTTCTTGTTCCTTCCGATAGACCTGTGCTTCACACAGCTCCAGTACTCCGGTGTTTATGTTCTCATTTTACTCATCCCCTTGTTCTGTCTTACTAACATTTGTAATACTCCAGTAATACTCCATTCTGGCTTAGCAATCTGGTGTAACTCTGGAGTATATAAACCCTGTAATATTCACTGTAGATACTCAGTTTGAATATCGATTTAACTTCTTCTTGTCCTCCTGTTACGATAGGCCCAGGTAGGGACTAGCGTAGTCTTGAGGACCTGAGGACCAAGCTGAGACAAGGGGGCAAGGGACGAAGCGTCCTAGGGAATTCCTAGTGACAGACAACTGTTGTGATGCGCAGGGAGTCAAGGGAGCCTCAAGGGTGTTGAGGCGACGAGGGACGAAGTGGTGTTGCACAACAACGACGGTCGAAGCAACACAGAGGCCAATCAGAAGATGACCTAAGACTTAGAGAGTGAAACCTTAGCACGGCTAAGGAAGCAGGACAAAGGGGCGCTTGGATTCAGGTGGATGTACAAGAAAGACAAGCGTGAGAAGTGATAGTACAGGGATAGCGGGTTTATATACTAAGAGGAAGGGAGATGACATAAGCGGGGAAAAGGAAGGTCATGGAACACGATGGAACGTTCATGACAAAGCGTCTAAAATAAGAGATAAGTGGAGTAAATGGGAATAGGCCGGTTAGTGTGCAAATGGCTATTGGGTGATAAGGGATCTGGGTATGGTAGTAACTGGCTGAAGGAAATAAGCGTCCAATGTATCGCTGCGATGGGTTTAACTAGTTCCAAGAGACAAGCGTAAAGGAGAAAGAATGAATTGTAACACCTCCCGCACTTGAGTCTCTAAGACTCTTCTCTCTGATCTCCGACTCTGAGGACCGTGAATACAAGGGCGCAACACATAAGTCCTGCACCAAGAGTCCTCGCCCCTCTCCGACTCGCCCTGTACCCCTTGGTACCTCCTGTTACAATTCACCCCTATTTTCCCCTTTCTCTCACGGACACTATTTCCTTTTCCTTTACGATGACCCCCTTTCCCACCCATCGGCCGATAACACTCATCACTTCGTAGTCATTGTCTCCCTCCCACCTATAGCATTTTCCTCTCTAGCTTAGTCATGATTCTTCTACGTTGTTCTACAACGTTCTTTTCCTATCTCAACGATAGCTTCCTTTTTCATCCTTGGTCCGTGCACATTCCCCTTTCCCTTAAATACTGGTCACACGCACACATATAACCTAAGCTATTTCTACTTGGGAATTCACCAAGCTGATCGCCTACTACGAGTCTGTCTCGTCGTTTGCCTAGCCAACCTCCTCAACCTGTTACGGTTGTACTATTGCATCAGTCCGTTTTTCTCTTTTCCTTTGCTTATTCCGACCCCGGCCCCTGCTGGGAGCATTACCTATTCATTGTATCGCTGAACCGGCAGCTTCTCTATCCCGCATTCTGGCCTGACACCGTTCCTTCTGATCCTACCGGGACAGGCTCCGGACTCTCTTCTTGATCATTCCATACGTTTCTATGGACAGCTTCCGCTCCTCCGCCGCTTCTCTCACAACGGTGTCGTCTCTCCGCTACCTTCCCACTGACTCACACGTACTTACCAATCCGCAGTAGTTCCGTCCGCTTCTACGGACTTCTGTCGCTTACATACACATCGAGTATTTATACCTCCGCTGCCTGTATAGTATTCTCTATTCTTGATCTTCGCAATCTAGCGTTGTTTCTTGAACCAACCCCCGGATCTCTGTGAGCCTCTGTACGCTCTTGAGTTACTCTGTAAGTTCCTAGGCGATTCCTAGCGAACTCCCTTTGTATACCTTCGACCCGACGACCGACCCGTCGTCCGCCCCCTCGGATTGAACCTCGGTTGCAACCGACGTTCCAGATCTCCGTTCGCAGCGCTACGCGTAACACAACCTCCTCATCCAACCTCGTCTCAGTCTCTCTAGTCAGGCCTACGCCTCTAGATCACCTCGTATCTGGTCAAGCTTACACTTCCAACAACATCGTCCTCGTATCCAAGTCTATGCTCGCCTCTACCTGAGTCAAGCGTAACATCTCCAACACTCCGAAACTCTGGACTTCCCCCCAGGAGGATCCGAGTTTAACAACCCCTGTCTTTCCCCTTTCTCACGGACACCATTTTCTTTTTCCTCTATAATAACCTCCTCCCAATCCATTAGCTGATTACTCATCACTTACTTGTTATTGTTCCCTTCACTACCAATAGTGTTTCCTTCTCATCTTAGTCATGGTTCTTTTGCATTGTTCTACAACATCCCTTTCCTATCTTGACAATAGTTTCCTTTTACATCCTTGGTCCATATGCTTTCTCCTTTCACTTAAATACTGGTCACATGCACCTTTGTAAACTAAGCTAGTTCTTCTTGAAATTTACCAAGTGGATCTGCCAACTTCAAGTCTGTCTCATTGTTTACCTAGCCTCACTTTTCAACTCAAACTCATCTTCTTGTTAACCTATCCTCACCACTTAAAGTCAGGTTCACACCTCTAGTTACCTCATGTCCTATCCAGACCACACCTCAATTAATATTGTCCCCTTGTCTCCAAGGTTACACCCATCCCTATCCAGGCCAGATGTAACACCATGCACCTGTTACGCTTGACCCAGATAGGGGCAGGCATAGTCTTGTAAGACCTGAGAGTGAGAGGCAAGGGGTGAGGGGTCCTAGGGATTTCCTAGTGACAGATGTCTATTGCAATACATAGGGAGACGAGTGGTATCTTGGGGCTGCCAAGGATTCAAGGGACGAAAGGGTGTTGCACAACAACAATAGTCAAAGCAATACAGAGACCACTCAAAAGTAGGCCTAAAACTTAGAAGGGACAAGGCCTAAGCACAGCTTAGAGGTTGGACAAAGGGGCACTTGGATTCAGGTGGTAATATGAGAAAGACAAGTATAAGAAGTAGTCATACATAAAAGGTGGGTTTATATAAGAAGGGGAAATGAGGTTTACATAAATAAGAATGAAAGGTCATGGAACGTTGTGGAATATTCATGACAAAATGTTTATTGATAAACAATAAGCAGGAGCAAATAGGAGTAGACCAGTTACTGGGCAAGTAGTTATTGGGCAATAAGGGAAATGGATATCATAATAACCAGCTGAAGGGAAAATGAGCATCCAATGCATCACTGGGATGGGCTAAGTAGTACACAAACGACAAGTGTAAAAAGAGAAAGAAAGAATTGTAACAGCACCTAGTAATTATTTGGGACAAGATGGAATGCACCACAGTATCATATGTTCTACATTACAATGGTAGGAAGGTCATGCATGATATGATTGCATTTTAATAGATGCAGGCAGCCCAGAGGATAAACCTCTCAGCAGTTTGTTGGTCAGTCATGTCTTACTATTCATCTCATTCACATATTAAGGAGAATGTTACTCATATGCTCTTGTAGTCAGCAATGAGCCTAACCACTTAACAGGCATGTGGATTGTAGTACCAGAGGTAAAGGCCACAGGATGCCAAATTTAGGCAATGATCTCAATCAAAACTATATTATAAGGTGTCCATCTAATAGGTGTGTGTGGCAAGAAACATTTACCTACATTATTTCACTTGATGCATTTCATGCTTATTATATCAACAAATACATAGATCACCACTCCTATACACTTTTTTGACTCTATATGACTATTGTGTATCTGTCAAATAGTATATTTCCTAATGGAACTAGCATAATAGTTTGTAGAGACTATATGAACTATCAGTACTTTCTAACAGTTGTGACAAATCTAACAGTTCTAATAGTTGGCTCACAAACTATGAAGACACCATAGTCAAGTTGTTAAATTGCTGATGTTATGAACAGAGAGTTGAAAAATGACCATGATGATCTTTTACAAGCTGAGAACAATTTACACTTTGTTTTTCAGTACATTAACCATGTATAATACAGTAATCATGATTTCAACATCAAAGCCAAAATAGCTGCCATACCAGGGTTCTCATGTTTATCCAAGATAAGACAAAAGTGTTCCATGCTGGTTGTCTTTGAATGCATGGCTTAGTTTTCTTGGATGCGAATTGATGATGAATGCTTACAAACGAGGCATATGCTGGGATCAGATGTAATAAATCACTGGACCTTTAAATTTGTGGAGTTTTGGAGTTTTGTCCTAGCAAAGGCAATGCAGTCTGAAAGTTCCAGTGATTGTTCATCAAGTTTCAGCCTTCATGCCAAGGATGGTTCTGTCTCAGAATTGGCAAATCCAGCAGCAAAAAAAAGCTTGACCTATGCAGCCATCAAGCAGTCACATGCTAAAATGTCCTGCAAGAACAGCCCCTAATTATGTAAAATTGTTAATGAGGGATAAGCGACAGGTTCATAACTTATGTAGTTGTTAAACTCGGATCCTCCTGGGGGGAAGTCCAGAGTTTCGGAGGATCGGAGGTACCAAGGGTACGGGGCAAGTCGGAGAGGGGCGAGGACTCTTGGCGCAGGACTTATGTGTTGCGCCCTTGTACTCGCAGTCCTCGGAGTCGAAGGTCAGAGAAGAGAGTCTTAGAGACTCAAGTGCGGGAGGAACAGGAGGAAGTTAATTCGATATTCGAACTGAAGTATCTACAACAAATTTATAGAGTTTATATACTCCGGAGTTACACTGGATTGCTAAGCCAGAACGGAGTATTACCGGAGTATTACAAATGTTAGTAATGCAGAACAAGGGGATGAGTAAGACGGAAACATAAACACCGGAGTACCGGAGCTGTACGAAGCACAGGTCTATCGGAAGGAACTAGAAGTGAAACTAATACAAACGGAGTAAGTAGAACAAGGATATACAAAAGGGGAACGGGAATGGTCCGAGGGTCAGGTGACCAGAGGATAGGGGAAATCACACCGGAGTTGGTGTGGAATTGAGGAGCGGAGACCGGAGTTGGACTTGTAGAAAGCGGCATATAACAGTAGTATTCAATCCACCCTTACATATGGCTATGTTCCATCTATAGGATCTTAAACTTCTTAGTGAATGCATTCAAGCAGCCTAAAACCCCATGAAGAGTGGATTGCTGAATGGATGTGGGTGAGCTACAGTTGGCATAATGAGTGCTATAAGATTGTTTAATGAGACATCTTTCACCAATATGGTATTGTCAAGGCAGGCAGTAAAGCTATGGATATCTGACAATAAAATAATATGATGTAAGCCATATAATATAAGCTGTAGTATGAGGCACAGCACTCACCAGAGATGATGATTATGGAATATGAGCTGATATCATATGGGTTCACTCCCCATGTTTCTATCAATCGTGTAGTGATTGTTGTGTTTGCTATTACATATATAATCCCAAGGTCTATATTAAATGGTACTTTAACTGTGTCGGACATGAAGTTTTTGGTATAGTAAATAGTGAGCATTATTCTATCCATGAGTTGCATGGAAGTAAGAGGAAAAAAAGAACTCACAGATTTTTGATGGAATGCTACACTATATAGTGGGAGAGATAGTATTCTAATCAAGGATCCATCAAGAAAAGAGCTATGAGATTATTTGAGCAGATGTCTTTTGCCAATATGGTGTTATTACAGCAGATGGTGCAGCAATAAATATCATATAGTAGCAAAATGATATGATGTAAATCATATATAAAACACACACATTTGAAATAATCATTGCTGATATCATCCATTCATACAATTCCAAGGTCTGTGGGGTGGTACCTCAATTACATTGGATATAACTCTTGATGTAATGGATGAGTTATATGGAAATAAAGAAGAATTTTCGATGGAGCACTGCATTGTGTGGGAGATGCCTTTTTGGGTACATGTTACATAATCAATGATTCGTCGAGGGAAATTTTGTTCGCACGACCCGGTTTTGACAGAGAAATGTCGAGCAGAGCAGGAGGACTCTACGGTGGAATTCGATTCTCCTCAGGCGCGACCATCAGCTTCTCTTCCCCCTCTTCCGCTCCCGCCGCTCCTCCCCCTCAACCACACTCAGACGAATCCCACGATGTCCAAGCCAACGAGGAAGGAGTCGCGACGGCAGTAGAGTCCGGATCGGTGGCAGGAAAACCTACAGCCGGTATCTCCCCCTCTCCTGTGCCTCGATGTGTACAGCCAAAATATTGACCGTGTCGCAATCGTGACCGTTTTACGCCCCGGATGGTCCGCAGCGCTCGCCTTTGCACCCGTTCGTCGGACGCAAGCAAAAGCGAAACAAGCCGCTACCAGGTCGCCTCCGGGAGTTACAGCCGTACAAGCCTCACCGGCCGTCGTACCTCTTCCAATTCTGGGTAACCTTTTTCGACTCGAACGCATCCGTCTCCGCCACTGCAGTCGTAATTGCACTACCTGAACTCGTCGCCCCCGCAAACGACCAAGCAGACACCAAAGAAGGATCCGCAACCGGATGGCGCAAAAAAGGAGGGTTGGGGCAAGAAAGTAAAGCCTCCTCGATGAAGCGTCAATGGCTCCAGGGCCCATCAAAAACGCAAGAGCCCTACCGATGGAGGCGGTAGGAAAAAGGGAAAGAAGGTGAGCACAGCGGCAAGTCCATCTTCACATTTAACATCTGTCCAGAACAAGAACCTACAGCCTTCCGTCGTTTGGGATCTCGCGGGATGCTACGACCCACTGAAACCGAACGACTATAACGAGTACAAACTCTGGAAGCAACGTGACCGCATCGAACGTGCAGCAGAGCGAGCTGCTGAGAGGAAGCAGGCCCGCGACGTCATGGATCGAGGTAGCGACCAAACGGATTCGGGTAGTGAAGACGATCGCCCTCGAGCGGTTCCAAGTAGAGAGAGAGAGCCTGGGTACCAGGCTCGACCTTTGTGATCCATTCTTCCCCGACTCGAACGCCCTTTTCGACCTTTGGCAACACGTCTCGAACGGCGTCTCCGATCCAGCGTCAATTACGATTCCGAATCGGCGTGCGGCAGACCAGGCGTCGGCGGTGGCATTGACAGGCATCTACTGTGAGAAACGAACGTGAAGAGCTTTCAACCAAAGCCCGTTTCGTGTATGGTACAAGTAGTAGGACGATGCAGGGCGAGAGGAAATGAAGATGGTCGAAAAAGATGACAGCGTCGCAAAGCATGAATCTCAGCCACGTCACATATGAGCTGTATCCAGGCAGAAAAAAAACATGGACTCTAATGACCGAAAAATAAAGCAAAAAAATATCCCCTTTCCCGATGGACGGTCACGGTTTCAAAATAGTTCCTCGCCGAGGCCGTGACCTCGTTCCGCCCTGCACGACCTCCGGCTTGTGCTCTGCTTTCTTGTTCAAATCGACACCCCACAGCCTAGCTTGCGCCGCGCGAAGCCTCATCACGTCGTCCACCCAGTCCGTCTCCGCGGCCTTGCGAGTCCCCACGTCGTGCAATCTTTGCTCTTCTTCGGGGGGGAGAAGCGCAACGGACGTGCGTTCCCCAGAACGCCAAAGGAGTAGCTGTTGGATACACTCGGGGAGAAGAACGTTGAGACAATACTGAGAGCGTAACTCGAGTCAACGATCGTATTCAGTGTTACGGGAAGCACCTACGTCAAGCTTCTCGATACCCGACAGCATCTCAAACTCTTCACACAGAACTAAAACACTTGTCGAAAGGGGCGGTGGTTCATCGTCCGCAATGGACGTGAGTGGGCTCGGTAGAGGCGACGTTTCCTAGGACAAAGCTGAGACTGTTTCAAAGACCGATGCAACTGGATTACCTTGGGTGGTATGCCCAGTATATCAACCCTCAACCTAGGTAATTCAGGATGGGAGGGCAATAGCGACGGTTCGGTTGCAACTGCTTGTGAGACTTCTGCCAGAAGCTATCGTGTGCTCAGTGTCAAATCTCGTAGGTGATTGCGACACGTCGTACATCTAGTTGACTTTTGAGAGCAGCTTGCTTGACCACGGGACTCAGCGTTACGCCATTCGAGAGAGGAGGTAAAGGTGGCGGAACCTGCGGCATATCATTCGAGCCGCGTTGAAAATGACGGGGATCAACTTACCTGTTCATCCGCATCCACAACCATCTCGGAGCTGTGAACGTCCTCGACTGGTTTGTCAAGTGTTGTCAGAGGTAGATCTCTATTCGTCGTGTTGTCCTTGTTATCTTCCGAAACAACTGCGTCAATGATACCTTCCATCTTATTGTCCTCGGTCGATTCGTGAGGCAATGTCTCCGCCGGAACAACCTTTGGAGAAACAACCTTGGCGGTAGCTCCCTCTACCTCCGTCTCATCATCGGTCTTGGTGACGATGTCTGCGATATCCAACCTCTCAGGTTTGGTCCCGCTGTCCCCAAGCACCCACTGGGATATTGCCTTTTGGACCGCCCTGATAAAGCGTGCATCCATGCCTCCTCTCACGCCTGCCGACTTCAAGAGTGCAGCCCTCGCAGATCCGCCCCTCATGAACGCCTCGTGTTTCGTTTTCGCGGGTGCATATTCCTTGTTCAAAATCGCCCGCAAGACCGGTTTTACATACGCAAGTTGTGCACGGACGGAAAGGTCTTCAAAGTCTCCTGCTGGTGGCGGTGGAGGTAAAGCAGACTCGTCGAGATCTTGGGCATCCGTATCTTCGTCGGCACCTTCGTCTCCAGATTCAGGGTCTTCGATGGTCTTGATCGCACTTTCCCACTCCCCCAGCGTGCACTGGACGAATCCTTCTTCTTCCGAAGTCCAAAACTTGTCCCTGGTGACCACGTGTTCTTCGTCGTCCAAGAATTTAACCTTGTACTTTTCCTTTCGACCAGGGACATGAGCGAGGATCTGGGCAGGCCAATAAAAGCCACCCGTTTTGGGAGCCAGGGCGAGGACGAGTTCTCCAGGAATCTGAAGGGTCAGATCTGGGGGACAGGGGGACCAGTGGCGTGGTGGCGGCGTGCTTTCCTGTGGGGCGTGACCAAGACTCGCCCGTGAACGCTGCGGTTTCAGCTTTCTGGTCGACGCGGTTGTCTTTGAAACAGTGTTTGGAGGCTTGCCCAGAGGCTGTCGAAGATCGGACATGTCTGGATCAGAATCGTCGAGAGAGTCGTAGAATTTGCTTCCGGGCGTGGCATAGGAGGACAAGAGTGCTGGAAGGCCCTCCTTTTCAAGCGTCGAGGCTTTCTCCATGCTCTGGACTGCAGCAGCCCATCTCGTTTCGATATCATCCAAGCGTGGTTTCTTGGCCGGAGGGGCGTCGTCGTCATCGGCAGACGTGGAAGAAAGACGAAAGGTGGTACGAGAGAATCGTTGAACACCGGCATCGTCATTGACGGATTGGATGTTGGCGGGAGAGGGAGAAAAGATGGTACAGAAACCTCTGTTTGTCAAGGAGGACGAAGGAAAGTCTCCAAACAAGGACACGCGAAGGGGGTGATTCTGTACGACCTGGGACGCATATATGATACGCGGTTCGGTGAACAACAACGCAACATACCTGGGCAGGCCACCACATGAGGGACGAGTCGGGTGCGGTGCTGTCTGCGATCGCGCCGGACTGGTTGACGAGCAACCATACAGAATTTCCAATGACCCACGTATCGGTGCCCCTGTGAACATTTTTCTTGGCCTTCTTTTGCTTCCGCTTGGAAGACAGGGGCACGTTGGCGGTGGATGGACCAAAGGTGTGGAAAGAAAGTGACTTTGAGACGAGGGCAGGGCGTGGAGGTTCCGGTGTTGTGGCAAGTTCTTTGATGGGTGCGATGGGAGATGGAGTGGGTACGCTGGAGAGAGGCGACGGGGATGAAGAGAAGATGGGGCTGATTTCTTCCGTGCGGATGGAGGACGCCTTGCGTTTACGAGACGTGCCAGACGATGATGCCACCGGAGTTGCCTTTGCCTTGCCCTTGTGTGCATGGGAAGAGGACAGCTTTGGATTTCTTTCCGGAGATGAAGCGCTGCCCTTGAGCGGGGACGAGAGATGCTTTCCGGTCGCGGTGTAACGGTACTTGACCGACCTTGTTCTCGACGCTGGTTCGCGAAATGGGTTTGGAGGCGAGTCGTTGAGCTGCCCTGCAAAGATCGCGGACGCCTTCTGCGCTGCTCCCCGCGCGGGCAGAATGCGGTCAGCCAGTCCGAGTCCTTCTTGTGTGGCTTCACTCGTCATGACGTTCCTCCCCTGCGTCTGTCACGTCAACCTGTGACGAAACATGGTGTCACTCCTTGCTTACATAACACTGCCTCCTCATACCCCGGTTTCCGTGCAGAAACGTCGATTCATGGCTTGGACGCGTTGACGCGTGCTAATCCACTCAATCACCACCCCGTTGAATACACCGAGGCTGGCATGCATTCCAAGATATGAAATCAACACCCCCTATGATTATCGATCACGGTTAACGCCATCGAATTTTCTCTCACAAACCATCGCCAGCATGCTAAGCAGCGTGTGCTGCCTCTGGGCATCGCCGTCTCATGTTGTGGCCTTTGTGCCTGCAACAAACCATGTCCCGTGTGCCACTATTTTCCATTCGTGCGTCCGCACAGCTTGCACATGTTCTCTCTGTTCCCAACGCAAACTTCCACGCTCGTATTCCTATTACGTTGCCGGCCAGGAGGACGCCTTCCATCCTTCCATCTTTTCTCCCGTGTCTCGTAGTACGTGCTGACGCCCCTTTGTCTGTCCTTTTGTAGCCCACTCCCTTCTCTGTAACATCGTGCTCCTCGCTGCAAGTCCACCACCATATCCAATAATTGAACTCTAACCTTGTAACTATCCTCTAGTCACTCTTTTCCACATTCTTCGGCTTCTATTCCCGATTT
>JBBPTZ010001013.1:0-12676 GCA_038094315.1 Phylloporus cf. tubipes
GAAGGAATGGTGTCAGGCCAGAATGCGGGATAGAGAAGCTGCCGGTTCAGCGATACAATGAATAGGTAGTGCTCCCAGCAGGGGCCGGGGTCGGAATGTTACGGTTGTACTGTTGCGTCAGTCCGTTTTTCTCTTTTCCCTTGCCTATTCCGACCCCGGCCCATGCTGGGAACACTACCTCTTCGTTGTATCACTGAACCGGCAGCTTCTCTACCCCACCTTCTGGCCAGACGCCATTCTTTCGGATCCTACCGGAACTGGCCCTGGACTTTCTTCTTGATTGTTCTGTACGTTTCTATGGACAGCCTTCTCTCCTCCGCCGTTTCTCTCATAACGGCGTCGTCTCTCCGCCTCTATTCCCACTGACTCATACGTATTTACTCATCCACAGTAGTTCTATCTGCTTCCACGGACTTCTGTTGATTACGTACGAACCAGTACTTATACCATCGCTGCATGTACAGTAGCCTCATTCTTGATCTTCGCAATCTAGCGTTGTTTCTTGAACCAACCCCTGGGATCTCTTCGAGCCTCTGCACGCTCTTGAGTTGCTCTGTAAGTTCCTAGGCGATTCCTAGTGAACTCCCCTCGTTTACCCTTCGACCTGACGACTGACCCGTCATCCATACACCTCAGTTGAACCTCGGCCGCGTCCGACGTTCTGGATTTCCATTCGCAACGCTACGCGTAACACGGAATAAGCAAAGGAAAAGAGAAAAATGGACTGACGCAATAGTACAACCGTAACACACAGGTTAGAAGATAAGAGGTTGTCCATTGGGGTGACTGTGACAAGTGTTGAAAGTGAAGTGTCACATGTCTGTAAAGTGAAAGAAATGAGTAAGAAAAGTGAAAAATATAGCATAAGGTCTGTTAGGGGCTAAAGCCCGTCACGTCAGTGTTACAATCACCTTGTTTCCCCCCCTTTTCCTAATCCAATGCGGTTCAATGCGGTTCAATCTAGTACAGTCCAGTCAATACACTTCAATCCGAAGCAATCCGGTCTAACTGTGTCAATCCTGTCCAATCAGATTCAATCCAGTCAATGCGAGTCAATGCGAGTCAATCCTGTCCAATCAAATTCAATCCATTCAATCTGCATAGGCAGTACAAGGCAATACAAACCTATTCAACCTTATGACTAAACACAGCCCCTTGAATGAATGACTTACTAAACCTAACTGCATCCCTGCTAATGTCATGTGGATATATACCTCATGCATTCCCACGACGTAACATACACCCAACTGGATGACTCACTAAAGACATGCGAAATATAATGTGACTCATGACCTATCAATACCAATTCAATCCGAGTCAATCCGAGTTAACATCCTAGGACTATACAAGGGATAGTCTCATTCCATGGAATAGCCCTATGAATACATGCGGATTGCTCATGTCAGATAGTGTAAGATATCACAGATGTAGTGTCTACTGTTGTAAACACTAGACCAGTATATAAAGGCCAAGGACAAGCACTAGGATTTTCCCTAGTCTTGTTCTCTTGGAGTTTCCTAGCCAATCCTAGAGAGATTCCGCTATCCGTCCAAGGCCTCTTACTTGATTCTAAGGGTAAGCGGTTGGTCCTGAGGGGCTAGTCGTTTCATAAACTGATACTCTCCAGTACAGGTTGAACACCATTTTTAATCCATTGGAACTTATCAGCAAAATCCTAATTATACCACAGGCTATCAAGAGTTACAGCATATTACAGTATTACTACAGATTACTATAGAATGCAGCCAAAAATGGCTGTCCACTTCACTTCACCTCACCTTGGACCAGAGTTTTCTGGAGTTAAGCATGACCCTTACCTTTGCCACATTTAAGCCTTGGACTCACTCCATCTCACCTCAGTTGTGTTTCCTGCCTAGCAGCACACTGAGGTAAGACTATTTACCCTATCTATAGTCAACTTTCATCTAATGTATCTAGTTGGCATTGCTGCCATTTACTTAGTCCGACATCCTGCTGTTACCTTACCATTTTGAGCCTGACTGCTCATTTCTTGTCACCCCAATGATGGTGATGACAATGCGTCTTGTCCAGTCCCCCACTATGTTGACAATGATGATGATGATGACAGTGTGTCCCAGCCCCTCCCTCCACTGTACTGATGATGATGATGATGATGACAATGTGTCCCATCCAGCCCCCACCATGTTGACAACGAGGCCATGTTCTGACAACGAGGGCATGGTGACACAATCTTCCAGCACCTCCCCTCACCACATTGATGACAATGATGATTGGAGCCCTCACAGTGCCACTGCCACTGACAACAACGATGTGGCATCCCAGCACCTCCCCTCAACAAAGAAAGCATGTTTCCCCCCAGCCCCCACTGCACTGATGATGACACATTCCCCTTCCGTGTAGTTGATAGGGATGACATGGTAACGGCAGCCATCACCTCATCACCACCACCACTACCACCACCATGTTGATGAGGATGACATAGTGGCAGTCACCACACAACCATGACAACAGTAACAATGAGGGTAAGACGACGCTCCCCACCCTGTTGTGAATGAGGATAACATGGCAATGATGGTTACCACACAGCCACCACCACCACTGTATCGACAACATCCCTGATGAGAATGACACATTAGTAGAGGCCATAACCACCACCCTGATGATGATGATGATGATGGTATGCCCTCCAGATGAAGATAATACAGTGGCAGCAGCCACCACCATGTTAATGAGGACAAGGATGATATGACACCACCACCACCACTACCTGTTACAATTCGCCTCTGTTTTCGCTTTATTCTCACAGACACTGTTTCCTTTTCTTCTATGATGACTTACTTTCCCCCCCCATCAGTTGATTACTCACCATTTACTAGCCATTGTCTCCTTCCACCCTATAGCTTTTCTTCCTCTGCCTTAGTCATACTTCTTTGACAACATTCCACAATGTTCGTTTCCTATCTCAACAGTAGTTTCCTTTCCTATCCTGGGTCCATGCACATTTCCCTTTCCTTTATATACTGGTTGCATGCACCTGTACCCACAAGCTATTTCTCCTTGGCAATACACCAAGTAGTTTGCCTACCTTGAGTCCATCTTGTTGTTTGCCTAGTGGTCTTCCCAACTCCCTCTCTCCTCAACTTAACTCCTTGACTCTAGTCAGGCCTATGCCACTAGAACACTCCATGTCCCATCAAGCCTACATTTTGGTAGACATTGACTTGTTAGCCAAGGTTATACTTACCCCTACCCGGATCAAGTGTAACAAAAGAAATAGCTTTTCTAGCATCATCTACTATTGTGTAGTGCCTATCCCCGCCCATCTTGTCTAAACCCCCACCTCTGGGGACTCCATCGAGACCCACTACCATCAGCACCCCAGGATTCCTCTAACTCACCATCATCCAAAGACGCACACTTCATTGACACAGAATCCCCATCCCCCACTCCAGAGACCATCCAGCTCGGATGAAATCTTGCACATCAGCTTTCCGCTAGCACTGTTATTCCATGAAGCCCCACCCTGCCCTCACCCACTCCCCTCTTCTATCATCCACCACTCCATTCCAGACCTCATGCCCCCCCATGCCCACCATCACCTATGTCTGCTGTTAAACTCAAATCCTCCTGGGGGGAAGTCTGGAGTTTTGGAGTGTCAGAGGTACTAAGGGTATGGAGTGAGTTGGAGAGGGGTGAGGACTCTTGGTGCAGGACTTATGTGTCGTGCCCTTGTACTTGTGGTCCTCAGAGTTGGAGGTCAGAGAGGAGAGTCTGAAGACTCAAGTGTGGGAGAACAGTAGGTAGTTAAATTGATATTTGAACTTAGTATCTACAGTGAATAGTACAGGGTTTATATACTCTGGAGTTACACTGGATTTCTAAGCTGGAATGGACTATTACCAAAGTATTGGAAATATTGGTAATATGGAACTAAAGACTGAGTAAGATGGAAAGGGGATGTACTGGAATACTGGAGCTGTGCTTCGCACAGCTCCCAGAGGAGAACAAGAGATGGAACTAGTACAAACGGAGTAAGTAAGAACAAGGATATACAAAAGGGTAGCGGAAATGGTCTAAGGGTCAGGTGACCTGAGGATAGGGGAATAACACCAGAGTTGGCGTGGAGTTGACAAATGGAGGCTAGAGTTGGACTTGTAAAAAGCAGCATATGACATTTGCCTTGAAACCCACAGAACTCTGTGTAGGGACCTCCGAGGAATATGATGGATCTCCATCCCGAGTTACCCAATGGCTCAACTCTGTCTGATTATACCTCCTCATCAACAAAGACGTCTACAACAACAATAACAAGCAAATAGGATTTTCCCTGTCTTACATGAAGAAAGGGACCACACTTACCTGGGCATCAGTCCACACCCAAAAAGCCATAGATAACAACATCTTCAGAACCATCAAAGACTTCATTATGGACTTTGAAAAGACGTTCAAAAGTTCCAACTGTTATGCATAATGTCATAATGAGGATCCAGAATGGTGGGAGTGACCATGGTGCAATATGAAGGTGATGATGACAGGAGAGGCTGATGTCCAAAGGTGGTGATGACAGGGGAGGCTGATGTTACAGTTGAGTTGTTGTATGCTTCAGTATATCTTTTTTCCATCACTTACTCTGACCTGGATTCCTGTTGGGAACAGTATCTCTTTGTTGTCTCACTGACTCGGCAGCACCTCTTTCCTATCTTCTGGTCCCGCACTGTTCCACCTGCTCCATCCAGATGGGACTCTGAGTAGTTGTTTCTGTTCTCTTTTGTACTTCTCATGGACAGCCTCCCACTTCACCGCTTCTCTCATGACGGCATTGTTTCCCTGCTCCCTTTCTCACATACTCATACACGTTGTGTCATCTGCAGTCATTCTGTCCACTTCTGCGGAGTTCCACTGCTTACGTACTGAAGAGTATATATGCCACTGCTGTTTGTACAGTAGTCTCTATTCTTGATCTTCACAATTCTAGTGTTGTTTCTTGAACCACTCTGGATCTCTCTAAGTCCCTGTGCACTTCTGAGTCACTCTGTGTGTTTCAAGGCCTTCCCCTTGAGAACCCCCTTCACTCCTCTTTGAACATTGGCCTCCCTCTTTGTCATCACCTTCGACTCAGACTATGGCTACTCCTGTTGTCCCGGATCTCCTTTGCAATGCTATGCGTAACAGTGGATGTTTGAAGGAGAGTGAAGGGGGTTCTCAAGGGGAGGGCCTTGGAACTCACAGAGTGACTCAGAAGTGCGCAGTGACTTAGAGAGATCCGGAGGTGGTCCAAGGTATGATGCTAAGATTGTGTAGATCAAGAATGGAGTCTATAGTACATACAGCAGAGGTATATATACCCTAAGTGTATATAAGCAATAGAATCCAGTGGAACTGGAAGGAACTACTGTGGATGACACAACATAAATGAGTACATGGGAGGGATGTGGGGAGACAATGCCATTGTGAGAGAAGTGGCAGTATAGAAGGCTGTTCGTGAGAAGTACAGAAGATAGAGAGAATAACTACTTGGAGTCCCATCCGGTAGTAGTGGGTTGAATGGTGTGGGACCAGAAGATGGGAAAAAGATGCTGCTGAGTCAGCAATACAATAAAGAGATACTGTTCCCAGCAAGGGTCCAGGTCAGAGTAGGAGAAGGAAAAAAGATAGACAGAAGCATACAACAACTTGACTGTAACACCAACACCCAGGCTGAAGCCATTACCTGGCTCACCAACACCAGAGTAAGGGACGACTTGTTCCTCCTGAAATATCTATCCCAGTTCAAGCTCAAAGTCATTGAAGCTGAACTTGACGAAATCACCCATGCCTCCACCATCATCATGTACCTCCAGGCTGGAGTTCCCTTCTGGCTCATGGACTGCATGTGCTCCCTCAACGCATTCCCCACCCAAGTGACCACCTGGTATGAAAAGATTGACATTTTCATATGGAAAAAGAACCATGCTGCCCAGATCACCAAACAGCGGTCTCACTCCACCACATCCTCCTTTCACCCCCACACCACCACTCACACTGTTCAAAAGGACCCCAACACCATGGACATTGATTGCCTCACCTGCCTCATTCCAAAGGAACACTTCAAATGTTTTAAAGAAGGCCTATGCCTCCGCTGTTGCAAGAAAGGGCACTTCACCTGAGACTGCACAGGCATCTCCCCTACTCCCCTCCCACAACGATCCAACCTCCGCCCTTCTGCCAAGAAGGTAGGAACCATCAAGGCCACCTTGGCCTCTATTCGAGAAGCCGATAAAGAAGAAGTCGTTATTGTTACGCTTGACTCGGGTAGAGGTGAGTGTAGACTTGGGCATGAGACAACGTCAATGGAAGCGTGCGCTAGACCAGACGCGGAGAGGTCTAGAGGCGTTGGCCTGACTAGAAGAACTGGGATGAAGACGAGGCGAGAGGTCGAGGAGATCGGCTAGGCGAACGACGAGATGGACTTATAGTAGGCAATCAGCTTGGTGTATTCCAAGTAGAAATAGCTTAGTGATACATGTGCGTGCGACCGGTATTTAAGTGAAGGTAGAATGCGCACGGACCAAGGGTAGAAGAGGAAACTATCGTCAAGATAGGAAAAGAACGTTGTAGAACAACGTAGAAGAATCATGACTAAGTTGGAGGGGAAAACGCTATAGGTGGGATGGAAACGATGACAGAGAAGTGATGAGTGATATCGGCCGATGGGTAGGAAAGGGGTCATCGTAGAAGGAAAGGAAATAGTGTCCGTGAGAGAAAAGGGAAAGATAAGGGAGAATCGTAACATTACCCCCCTGTTATGTCCGAAGTAGCCACAAGGACTACTAAAAATCGTCAAGCCCTCGTCCACCGGGGGATCCACACATGTTTGCGTGTGCCTCAGGGTCATAGAAGTCGTGGTAATTGCCGTAGTCGGAGATAGGGTCTGCCGTGTCGTCCTCTATGTCTTCTGCGGGTTGGGGAGCAAAGGGAGGGGTGGGAGGTCGCTGACCTAACAGCCTACGGGTTTCGGCGGAGGTCAATCCCCTTTCGGGGAGGAAAGTAAATGGGGTGACGGTAGCTCCAGTGTCAGAGGGTTCGGGGTGGACGGGTAGGGTGGAACCGAGAGACGTGTGACGAGAGCAACGGTTAGAAGAAGATGAGGAAGAGGAGTGGGAGGTATGATGGTTTGGACGGCGGCGGAGGGGACAACGACTTTGGGGATGGCCTGGGGCCCAGGCAACGCAATGAGGGCATTGGTAGCGTTGACAGTCCTTTCTTTGGTGTCCTAGGCAATGACAGACGAAACAGGTGTCTTCAAAGCGGGTGTGGGAGCGAGGAAGGACGGGGTCGGTTTGGGTGCGCATGTGTTCCGGAAGTTCCGGATCAGGGCGGGGGCGGGGGTCGGTGGCTTGACAGGCTGCGAGTTCAGCCTCGGTGAGGGGTCCGGACGATGCGGAAGGGGTAGTGGCTGGGTATGGGGTATGGGGGCAGGGCGGGCGTACGGGGAGGGGGAGACCGGGAGGTGGGGGAAGCGTTAGAGCTGCAGAGGAGCGGGCGTGCAATACTTGATCGATGTCCCTGAGAAGGTCGATCATGGATAGTTGATTCATGGCGGCTACCAGGTGGGTTTTGAGTTGTGCTAGGTTGGTACGAGCAATGGTAGTGGCCAGGGCCATGTCGGGGGCGGGGGAGTCTTCGCTCAGAGAGAGAGTGTAGCTGAGGAACGTTTCAAGTACTAGTGCGTGGCCGTGAGCACGGACCAGCTGGTCGAGAGGGGAGTCAGTGTCTAGGACACGGTCGAGGTGGAGGGTGTAACCAGGGTCAGAGAGCATGAGGGAGAGAAGGGTATCGTTGTCTTCTGAGGTGTCGGCCAGGCGGCGACCGAAGACCGGGATGGTAATGTTGGCAATGTTGGCGGCAGAGGAGTAAGCGGGGGGAGCGGTCATTGTGGGAGAGCAGTGGTGGTGTGGGAGTGGGCAAGTTACTTGCGTTTGGGGGAAAACGCGGAGCGGTGAGACTTCTTATAGGCGGTGAGGATTTCGAGGGCCGATTGAAGTTCCGTTTCGGGGAGCCAGGAGTCTTCTTCCGCGGAGTATCCTTTCCAACGGATCAGATAGTGGCGTGCCGATGGATGGCCACGGTGTCGTATGATGCATTCTATTTCGAAGTGTTCTTCGCCTTCTATTAACTCCGGAGGTGGTTGAGGGAAGTTCCGGCCGTGTACGTCATTTTCGCGATAGGGCGATAACAGAGAAGCGTGAAACACGTTGTGGATTTTCCACGTTTGTGGGAGTCGGAGTTGATATGTGATGGGGGATAGGACGGAGGTGATTGTGAAGGGACCTTCACGTTTGGGAGCGAATTTGGGGTTCGCAACGGACTGTTTGAGGTTTCTGGCTTCAAGCCAGACTTTGTCGCCTTTGGTGAAAGGGGTGAAGGTGCGGAAGTTCCGAGCTTTCATGGTTTGACGAGCTAGCTTGTGGGCAGCCAGTGCTTCGTTGCATGCAGTGGTGAGAGTGCGGAGGCGATCTTCGACAGCAGGGAGGTTCGTTTCCGCGATGATCGTGGGTAGGGAGCGGGGTTCGTATCCCATCATGAGATAGAACGGGGAGTTTCCGGTTACGGAGTGAGGGCGGTGATTGTGGGTAAACTCGGCAAGGGGGGTAAATTGCGCCCAAGAGGAGGGGTTGGCGCCACAGAAGATTCGGAGGTAGGTCTCGATCTCCTGATTTACCCGTTCAGTTTCACCATCCATTTGAGGGTGGTAGGCAGTGGAGAGGGCGAGTTTGTAGCCCAGTATCCTGCTGAGCTCTTTGGCGAAGGCGGAGGCGAACTGTGGGCCTCGGTCTGAGATGATTTTGTTGTAGAGGCCAAAGCGGGAGTATACTTTGGCGAGAAAAAGGGCGGCGACGCCTGATGCGTCGATGGTTTTCTTGGTAGGGCAGAGAATTACCCCCTTAGTAAGCCCATGGTCGACCACGACCAAAAGGGTATCGAAGCCATCCGAAAGGGGTAAATCGGTGATTAGATCGCATGAGATCTGTTGGAAGGGGCGGGTGGCAGAGGAAGCGATGGGAGATAGAGGGGGGTGTGTCGGGTGGGTGTTAG
This sequence comes from Phylloporus cf. tubipes, assembly GCA_038094315.1. Lineage (NCBI taxonomy): Eukaryota > Fungi > Basidiomycota > Agaricomycetes > Boletales > Boletaceae > Phylloporus > Phylloporus cf. tubipes. Next base: position 9,058 of record JBBPTZ010001013.1, read on the forward strand.
TTTTGTTTTGCTGGCATGTTGCGCAGCCTTCTACGTATTTTCGGACAAATGTGGCAAGTCCTGGCCACCAGAACTCACTGGCAACGAGTTGTTGGGTCTTAAGATAGCCGGGGTGGCTGGCGGTAGTGTGGTCATGGTGTCGCTGGACAACAGAGCGACGGAGGTCAGGGGAGTCGGGGATATACACTCAGCCTTGGTAGGTTAAGATACCGGCATCGAATTGCCAGTCGGAGAGGCGGGAGCGGAATTTTGCAGGGACTTCACCTGGGAGGGAGTGAAGGGCTTGGAGGATAAGGGGGTCAGATTCGGAGGACTGAGCGATTTTAGTAACCAGCTCAGTGTCGATGAGGTTGACAAAGAGCTCCGGGGGAAGGAGGGTGATATCCTCGTTGTCTGTGTCGGTGGTGGGGAAATGGTCGGGGTGACGGGAAAGGGCATTGGGTGCTCCGAGCTGGGTGCTGGGGACATGGGTAAACTTAAGGTCGAACTCGGAGAGGTCGAGGAGCCATCGTGCTTGACAGCGGTTAAGTTTTTGGGGTTGTCGGAAGTATGTCAGGTTTTGATGATCAGTGAAGACTTGGACGGCGGTCATGGATCCGAGGAGATAGTGTCGCCAGGTGGCGAGGGCGCGCATGACAGCCAGGAGTTCTCTGTCATAGATGTCGTAGTTACGTTCGGCTGATCCAAACGTCTGGGAGATGTAGGCACAGGGGTGCCATTCGCCGTTGGAGTCGTGTTGGAGGAGTACGCCTCCGGAGGCGTGTTTCGAGGCGTCGGTGGCGATGGCAAAGGGCTGGGAGAGGTTGGGCATTCGAAGGACGGGTTCGGAGGTGAAGCAGCGTTTGAGCTGATCAAACGCATCTTGGCAGGGGGTGGACCAGGCCCAGGGTTGGTTCTTTTTGGTGAGGTCGAGGAGGGGGCGGGCGATGTCGGAGTAGTGAGGAACGAATTGGCGGTAGAAGTTGGCAAATCCGAGGAAAGAGCGGACGTCTTTGACACAGGTGGGGGTGGGCCATTCCGCGATTCCTGCAAGTTTGACGGGGTCCATGGCGATCTCGCCGGGTTTGATGATCATGCCAAGGTATTCGACTTCCTTGGCAGAGAAGGTGCATTTTTCCAGCTTGAGACGAAGCTGGAGTTCTTTCATTCGTTGAAGGACCTTCTTAGTCCGTTCCTCGTGTTCAGCTTTGTTGTCGGAGAAGATAAGGAGGTCGTCCATGTAGATGACGAGCCATCCTTCTGCGATGAGGTCTCTGAACGAGTTGTTCATAAACCGTTGGAAAGTAGGTGGGGAGTTGGTCATGCCGAAGAACATGACGGTTGGTTCGAAGAGGCCTCTGTGGGTGATGAAAGCAGCTTTCCATTGGTTGCCTTCTTTGATGCGGACGTTGTTGTACCCCCATCTAATGTTGAACTTTGTGAAGTGTCTGGCCCCTTTGAGTTTATCGACGAGGTTGGAGATGAGAGGGAGGGGGTAGGCGTCTCGGACTGTGTGTTCGTTGAGGTAACGGTAGTCCTGACAAGGTCTGAGTTTGCCGTCCTTCTTTTTGACAAAGAAGAAAGGGGAGGCCTGGGGTGACTTGGAGGGGCGGATCTTTCCGGATTTGAGATGTTCATCTACAAAGTCATCGGCGGCTTGTCGTTCGTCGGGGGAGAGAGGGTAGAGTTTCCCTACTTTGGGGACAAAGGACTCGTCGAGGTTAATTGCGTGATCGTAGGGTCGTGATGGGGGGAGTGGGGTGTCGGTATCGTCGTCAAAGACTGATGCGTATTCAGAGTACTGTGGGGGCAGGGTAGGTTTTGGCTTGGAGAAAGCCGCTTCCTGGGCGAGGAGGGTGGAGGTGGTGATTTTTCGCACCGTGGCCATGAGTTGGGGGTTGGCGAAACGGGATCCACATCGTTCGATGCGGTTGATGGTGTAAACGAAGTGGGCTCTTTCCACAAATCGTTCTGGGAGTTCGGCGTTGAGGTAGCGGCATAGGCCTTCCATTTCTTGGGGGTTGAGAGAGGTATGTTTGGGAGTCCGGGGTTTTGGCGTGGGGGGAGTGGGTCGGGTGTTCTTGGATAGGTGAGAAGCGCGGGCGGCAAGGTGGGAAAAGGAGAGATCTAGGGATCGGTCCCTTGCTGGGTCGATGGTGACGGTGCCTCTCTTCCAGTTGATGCTGGGGTTGGTAGCGGCGAACCAGGGGTGTCCGAGGATAACGTTTTCTTTTCCGCCGTTCATAACATAGAAGTGGATTTTCTGGGTGATTTCTCCGATCTTGACGAAGAGGATGGCTTCGTATCGGCATTCCGTGTTTGTTGATTTGTCGGCGTTTCAGATAAGGAAGAGTGTGAGGAGTTTCTTGGTGGGGACGCGGTTCCGTTTGACAAAGTCCCAGTTGATGCAGCAGATCTGGGCGCCGCTGTCGAGGAGGGCGGTGGTTTCAACGACTTTCAAAGTATTCTCGGACGTGATGAGCTGAATCGGAATGTACAGGGAGTGGGGTTTCGATTCGGTCTGAGATACAGTTACATTGAGTACGGAAGCTACTTGCGTTGGGGAGTGCTTCCTATCTAAAAATCCTGTTGGTACTCGGCGAGAGCGGAGTCCAAGTTGGTGGAGAGTCGCCCGATGACGACTTCTTCTTCGTTAACCTCTTGGATAGAAGCCGCAGTGGCTTCGACGGTTCCTACCTTCTTGGCAGGTGGGCGGAGGTTGGAACGCTGCGGGAGGGGAGGGGCAGTTCCAGGGCATTCTCGGGTGAAGTGGCCCTTTTTGCGGCATCGAAGGCATAGTCCTTCTTTGATGCATTTGGCACGTTCTTCGGGGGAGAGGCGGGTGAGACGATCTACGTCCATGGCGTTTGGATCTTTAGGGGTGGTGTGGGTATGGGTGTGAAGATGAAAGGAGGATGTGGTGGAATGAGATCGTTGTTTAGCGATCAGGGTGGCGTGGTTCTTTTTCCATACGAAGAGATCGATCTTTTCGTACCAAATGGAGACGGCGGTGGGGAATGTGTCGAGGGAGCACATGCGGTCCATGAGCCAGGAGGGAATTCCGGCCTGGAGGTAGGCGATGATGGTGGCGGCATGGGTGGTTTCGTCGAGTTCCGCTTCGACGACTTTGAGCTTGAACTGGGATAGGTATTTGGGGAGGAACGAATCATCCCTTACTCTAGTGTTGGCGAGCCAGGAGATGGCTTCAGCTTGAATGTTCGTACTCTTGAACGTTTTATCAAAGTCTTTGATGAAGTCCTTGAACGTCCCGAAGGTGTTGTTGTCAAGGCCCTTCTGGGTGCGGACGGAGGCCCAGGTGAGGGCGGTTCCTTTCTTCATGTAGGACAAGGTGAATCCGATCCGCTTGTTGTTGTTGTCGTAAATGGTTCCATTGATGAGGAGGTAGAGGCGGACGGAGGTGAGCCATTGTGTGGCTTTGGATGGAGATCCGTCGTATTCTTCGGGGGTTCCGACGCGGAGTTCAGTGGGCTTGGTGGAGGACATAGGAGGGGGCAGGGGTGGTGGAGTCCTGGGTCGGAAGTGGGGGTGTCTGGAGACGGGAGTAGGCGAAGGGGGAGTAGGGCTTCTGGGGATAACAGCGCTAGCGGAGAGCTGGTGCGCAAGGTCTTGTCCTAGTTGG
>JBBPTZ010001014.1:0-12668 GCA_038094315.1 Phylloporus cf. tubipes
TGCTAGTACACAGTTCAGATAGCTGCCCGTGGGATCGAAAAGAAAGAGACGTACTGCTAGCGCCCTCGCTATAGGAAACCTCGACGTCCGGTGGAAGCGCATTGACAATGCCCTGATACGGGGAGACGAAGTAGGAAGGTTTCAAGGACGCGGAACCACCACCAGACAAAATAACAGCTTGTGCATTGCCACCAACGATCGCGATCTTTTTCAAATTTTGGGGTTGAAGAGGTAAGAGATTGTTGTCATTCTTCAAGAGGACAATAGATTCGGCCGCAAGCTTGCGCATCAGGGCTTTGTCTTCTTCGCTCTCAACAGTTCGCTCGATGCCATCTCCATCCAAGATCTGAAACAGATGTCAACACACAGTATGGGCACGGACTGAAGAACTTGCTTCTGGAGATTCTTGTGCAACTCGCTTAGCTAATTCGACTACCTTTTTCGCTCGTTCTTTAATGGTACGAACCGTAAGTTTGCGGGACACGATCGATCGGTTCATAAGATCAAGTGTTCGCCACTTATTTGTACCCGGCATCTCGAGGTCTAATCCAGCATTCATACTGAGATCAATGCTGTACATGCCAAACCTGGAAAAAGTATTTTGTTCGATGGACGGTATCTTCTTGGAAGATATCAATGTATTCGCACCAATCGCTCATGATCAACCCGTCGAATTTCCATTCGTTTCGTAGGATGTCTTGGAGCAAGTGAGGATTCTCGGATGCGTGGGTGCCGTTGACACGGTTATAACTAAAAGCACAACAAAGAGATGGTTGGTGGATACGAAAGAACGATCTCCTCAGGGACACTCACGCGGTCATGATACACCAAGGTTTGGCGTGCTTTTGCGCAAGCATAAACGGCATAAGGTAAATCTCGCGGAGTGCTCGTTCGCTGACTATACTGTCGTAAGCCATCCGATCGTTCTCCTTGTCATTGCAACTAAGATTGGACATAAGTTATCTTTAGAAGTGGGGAATATGGGGAAACGGACACGAAGTGCTTCATTGTGGTCCCAATGCCGTTTTTCTGAACACCTTTGACGTAAGCAGTGGCAATCAGTCCAGAAAGTATGGGATCCTCTGAAAAACTTTCAAAAGACTTTGGTGTCTTAGCATATATGCGACTATAACTTTCCCGATAAGCTTACCCGTCCTCCAAGAGGGTTCTGGATCAATAACGCGCGTGAGCGGGGGGAAGCGGGTTAGAAATAGGACGACCGTACCCTTTGGATGTTGCAGGTCGGGGCGAGAATGACAGGAGCAGCTCTAAGTTTTGCCTCGCCCGCAAGGAGCTTGAATCCGGCCTGCTCGATTAGCTCAGTGTCCCATGTTGCACCGAGGGCAGTCGCCGAAGGGAGACACTTTGCAGGGGTACCCATGAAGAAATGGTTTCCCCTGATACCTGCACAGGTAGTTCAGTATTGAATGGAACGCGAAGAGATGACACACGCGCCGTTTGGGCCATCGCTAACCTAGGATAAAAGATGAGAACATCAATCGAGGTCGTCGTCGGCACTAACCTTGATCGCTGGTATTCCGAGTCGGGGAATCGAGTGTGTGTGCCAAAAGCCAACGCCTGCGGTCAGCAGGATGGCCTCATCGGTAGTAAGTTGTTCGACGATCTCGTCGACGTTTGCGTTGGCAAAGTCAGAAGGAGCCATGGTCGTAGGAAAGAAAGGAGTTGGCAGTGCTGGGACTTCTTATACAAGTTCCTTATCACGATAGCTTCGAATTGGGGCCTGTTCCACGGTGGCGTGCAATATCCATCTCCGAGGTTTCTCCGGGTTTACCGTCTAGGTATCTGCCAAAAACCCCATTACCATGGCCAACTGTGCGGCGCCGCATAGGGCGCGCACCGGAATTTATGGTAGCCAAATGACTGAGTTTGGCTTACAACATCCCTTGTATCGCCGTGGAGGAAAGGTGGTACAAGTTCAGGAAGCACGGGGGAGTTGTTGGTTTTTGGTTCACGTGACCTGTCGCGTACGAACACATCCAGGGTTTCCTTTTTCCTCACTCTCTTCGTAATGCACCGCCCGCAGGTCTGTAGATTATTTCCTTTATGTTATTTTCTGTAACAACCTCGTTGGGTCTTATTAGCCAGGTCCATCCGCGTCCACCTCAACAGGAAGCTTGAAGAGACAGCTCTCGCCAGACATGGTTGCCTCACAGGGAAACGCAAACCCGTCCAAGCAAACCTCGCGTCGTCCCACCAAGCGAAACAAGCAGGCTTCAGATGCATCGCATCCTATCCATCCAACTCAAGGCACGGGACGATCCATGCCAAGCTCGCCAACCAAGGCGTCAAAGGGGCGCGCAACAGCTACCCCAAACGACCGTACGACGGACCATGGCGAGCAAGCCCGTCCAGGAATACAACCTATCATCATCGTTTCCCAACCAGGCCTGGACTCTGAGCAACGCGCGCCGGCTTCTCTGTCTGGCAACTTCGATTTGTACGGAATGTATTTGCCATTCCTCGCCAAACTCTGCTTACCTCACGGAGCGATGACGCCCGACTATTCCGCTGTATACGACAGAATTCTCGCATCTCAGGCTAAACACGATTATACCGCACGCTGCTTTCTCGCACCTCAGGAGGGATCACTGGCATGTCCTCCACCTCACGGCCGATTCGAAAGCGTGGCCGTACTGGATCCTATGGCCGAGCGCCCTTTCGACGTCTCGCTTGAATCTTTCACGTACAAGAAATTCCTCACTTTCACCCCAACCGAGTTGGCATCTTTCCAGGCCCCAGAACACAGCCCCCCCGGCCCGGGCCTCGTTGGTCATACCGGACTGTCTCCGGCCTGCGGTATCAAAAACGCGAGGGGGGTTTTCAAAATAAAGCGCGTCTGGTCAAGAGAGCAAGACGGTACGGCAAAAGAGCTCTTTGAGGGCTTCTTCTCCTTCAGCGTATCCTACGACAGCATGTACCGAAAGGCGGGACACGGCAACGGAGCCACATGCAAGTTTGCCTTTTGGGGTGTGAGAGCCATGAAGGACAACACGGGGAAGGAGATTGGTCTGGGACCAAGAAAAATCATGTGGTAGACCGCTGTCAGAGCTCGACCCGTCGGGTGTGTTATCCGGCAGGCGAAGTACGATGGCTGTTCTGAATCGGTTCCAAATCTTTTTCTCGATTTGTATTGAAACTTGGTACTGTCATCCTTTCTGACAAGGTTTATCAAATGTCCATGATGGGAAGGCAGCTTTTATCCCTCCCAAGAACATGAGAGAAAGGACTCAGTCGTGCTAGTACACTGCTTGTCATTTTGGTACCCAAAGCGGATAGGTATACACAAAGACAAATAAACCTTGCCAATATTGAACTTTCCCCAAGACGGTATTTCCATGATTGCGGGGCCCATCTGTCATTCTTAACCGCTGATTCAGTGCTCGATGGGTAGGATATAAGGAAAATGTACCGTACAGGTGAGTTCCGGACCGATCAGAGCCCCCGCTGGGTCCTCGTGTACGCTTGCAAAAGTCTTCCTGAAGCGCAACGTAAGGTGCCACTCCTCTCCATATGCAGAGTAGATATCAAGCGATATGGACTGGTTCCGTATGTCTTTGCTAGTGAGTTGAAAGACATTTTAGCGCGAGTACGGGTCGCTGGGCCGGTCAGTATTCCCCACTACCATGCACTGGTCTTTATTCCTTCCATTCGTCTTATCATGCATTGGAATTGCTAGCTCGGAAGCGATCCTCCCGCGTTGGAAGTTGCATGAGCAACGCGATAGCATCCCATCCGGATGGAAGCTACTCCGCAAATATGACCCGTCAGCTGCCATTCCCCTCCGCTTCGCGCTCCAACAATCCAACCTCGAGGCTCTGGACGAGTATCTCTATGATGTGTCTCACCCCAGCTCTCCCAACTATGGAAAGCATTGTACGGCTGATCAAGTCGCCTTGGTGTTTGCCCCAACTTTGAATGGCACCATTTTTAACCCATCCCTCCCCTCTGGTCGCCCGTACGTAGCTTCAGTCGGCGCAACGCAGATCAACCCCGGAAAGACGGTTTACGATACCGAGAGTGCGTGGAACGATCCACAAACTGGCCAATCTAGTGCCGGTGGATTCAGCAACTACTTTGCGCTCCCTCGTTACCAAAGGGATGCAATGCAGTTCACTCATACTTGAAGAAAATGCCCCCTCCACATCCCAGCAGCATCTGGAACTCGACTGGGAATGTAGGCAGAGTACGTTGTCAGTCCATGCGAGCACTTACGATACGCGTCACCGTCTAGTCCCGTGCATTCCCCGATATTTCTGTAAATGGTGCCAACTTCATGTTTGCAGTAAGCCAAATAGCTTTGTCGGTCTTTTCAGCGTTGGCAATGCGTAGTTTATTAGGCGGCCGGCCAGTTTGTCAGTGGACCTGGTACTTCTGCCTCCACACCAACCCTAGGAGCCATGTTGACGATGATCAACGACGTACGCCTCGCGGCCGGCAAGAGTACCATCGGATTCATCATTCCTGCCGTAGGTGTCCCGCTTAGCGTGAGCGACCCGGTTTTTTGATACATTTGAACTACTAGATCTATTCGACTCACTTTTCGGATGCCTTTCACGACATCACGACCGGTAATAACCCTGGTTGTGGCACTAAAACGAGCGCGGGTTGGGACCCTGTCACGGGTCTCGGGACGCTCAACTTTCCTAAGCTGCTTGAAAAGTGGCTGGCCCTGCCTTGAATTGTACATCATGATCGTGCGTCGGGACGACTTGTCCTTTTTTCCACGCTATGCTGACTCCGTTATTTTTTTTTTAGGGCCGTTGTAAAAACTTTCCAGGTAATATGGTAACATTTGGCGATGCATTCCTGAACGCACACCTCTATGAAATATGATTTTCTCGACAAGCTGTGAGTCTCGTCAGTATACAGTAATGTGCTTCACGAGCGCAATCAACACCGTTTTACGGGATGCGGGGTGAATCGCGGAGATGCGGGTACCATCGAGCGCCAGAGAATAAGCAGATCCATGCCTTCAGACGGGAGAACGTAGGCCCCTGGGTCATCATTGCCCGTGTTGATGGCTGTAAAGTTGAGCGACGTGGAGATGCCGTGTCGGTCGGGATGTGTGAGTTCCATCCGAGTAACTGAGGTGCACCTCCGACATAAGGAAATGCTGGGAGGTCGCCAAAGGTCTTGAACCCTCGGGCGAGTAGGCAATTGTACTATAATTCTTGTGATTGTATACGTCGTCGGACCACGTGCATCATCATGATCTGGTAATGAAGGAGTGACTCCGTGACACAATGGTAACATGTGACATCACACTGATGCTAACTGAACTAGTGCATGGATCTGCACCGTTTCTTTCAACTTTTCTTCTAGTCCATCTGTCTGCGCCCATTCTTGCGAGCGTGGGAGGCTCCACCCTGTCTTCTAATGTCATCGTATGTCCATTTACATTCCCAACTTTGACCAACAGCTTGAATGTGTTTCACCGGTGACATCCCAAGCAGCTCTTGGGGAGGGAGTACTATCAAACACCGTTCGGAGAGAAGTATCTCCTGTTGACGCCATTCGCCATTCACGTCGCGTCAGGTCTCGCCCGGAGACTCTTCACACCCAGCTCCAAACAACCACGCAAACTCACAAGCACGTTGAGCCTGGCTGCCTACACCGCTCTCGTCTTCGTTCCTATCCACGTCCTCACCCACCGGCTTTTCCCGACCGACGCTTCCCCGCCCATTCTTGCGGTCGGACCTGCCGAATTGGACTACGAATTTGTGAAGACGGGTTTAAATCGGTTCCCGTGGCGTAGCTGGGCGTTGTATGCGGGGCTTGTGGCGAGCGTGGTGGTGCATGCCGCGGAGGGTATGAACGTCCTTCGCACCACATGGCTGGACTCCCATCCACTCTCGGTGCGAACGCGGAAACTTGTCGTGGGCACGGTGGTACTCCCTGTCATGTTGGGGCTCTGGACATTGTCCAGAGAGCCTCTGATGGCGCTATCGTCTACGGCCGAAAGATATAGCGCTTGCTTCACGGCATTGTGGGTGTATCGGGTTTGAGATGAACATCCCTGTGTAGGTAATTCGAGCACCACGTTACTCCCGCGCGTTTTATAACGTGTCAAGCAGATAGACTTTTGAACCCATGTGAATCATTTTGGTGTCAGCAAAGGCTGTCTTTTGAAAACGCATATCGACCACTTGAACCAAGTCTGTCATCTACGAGCGTCTTGACATCAGAAAACGTGCTCGGACTCGAACCTATCTATCATGGACATGGTCAATGCGATTCCGCAAACGCGGCTTCGCTCGCATATTTACGTCGACTCTGTTAGATTTGACAGCTGATCCGTCGATGCTCCCATCATCATGGTGTCCCGGAGTCGACGTAGGTGACTTCATGACACATCCCGGACCCAGTTCGAGCCTATCGCGGTGCACGCCCTCCGGATCTGGGGAAGGTTTTGAAACGACCTAAAGATCAAGAGTAATGTGGCTTTTTCTTCTTGGGGACATTGATACCCGTCAGAACGTACGACAGACGTCGATCAGAGGGATAGACTGTCGTGCGTCGTGTGATTCGCATCGTACCAGCGGCTCTCTCCACGAATGCAGCGAGTAGTTGCAAGGAGAGTGACGTCGATAGAGGGGGACGGAGGCCTGCTCCCAGGACGCGTACCCAGGTGTCTTATTCCGAGTACAGCCTCTCGACTGATGCACGAGAATACACAGGAGCGCAACATCTCGCACTTGCACACTCGGAGTCCAACGCTTCGGCTTTGGTAGCACTACCGAATTATTGCGGTCGTACGGACCGGCCCAGAGACTACAAAGGTTTACGCGCGAATTCGGAATTCATGAAGGCACGATTCTGGCCCGTACAAATCCCGCCATATCTGAGCTCACGTGCGACATGCAATCTTTTGCGCGCGACCAATGACGGTCAGTAGATTGTTATCCATCTGTCCAAGGTTGACTACAAGAACAGGAGATACCAACGGGAAAGTTGGTCGACAGAATAATCAGTGTCAATAGCGTTGGTATCGATCAATCGAGTGCCATCCTAATACGCCTGTCAAGATGATCTACCAGAAATCGGGTACCTAGAAGGTGCAGCGAATTCCTCTACAAACAATGGACAAATCGTCGACTTGCGAAACGAATATAAAAGAACGTGGTATGTAGAATTTCTCGTACAATGTCAACCTGTAGCGAAACGGAAAGGTGGCACAGAAAACAACGAGTGTACGAATTGGTGGTATCTATTGATTTCACTAGGACGTTCAACAGCACGTCATCGAATTCGTGGTAAAAGGCTTACTTTTAAACCCGCATTAATCAAAAGAGGGGTCACAAGCTGGGTTGCGAGTTGCGGTGATCTGCGCACTCCCGTCCGTACCTCCAGTGAGGGCCTTGAAGGCATCTGTCGATACGGCAATAGTATCACCACCATATGAACTATCGTCGACGGCTGTGATGTTGATCGTCCTGAGGCCCTCGTAGGACCAGTATTTGAGTTCCCAACAGGTGAGGCAGTACTTATCCACGTTCTTTTTTACGTGAGATAGCCCTCCGATGAGAGGGAACAAGGGAGCTTCGCAGATTTTTGGCATCCCGTGCGTTTGGAGACCACGAGGGCCGAACGCGCACGCGAATTTGCTGGAGGAGGTGTCTGCGTTGTCGTATAGTGCGTCAGGAACCACAGTGTATTCATCGTGTTTATAAGCAAACGCAGGTGCGGCAAGGCAGAGTACGGCAGCGAGGGCAGAAAGCTTCATGGTCTAGGGGACGACGGAGTTGTTCAACGCCGTACTGCAGATTGATGCCAGTTCTTAAATCAGTCTCTCTTCCGATCTGAAGACGAAACGTCGATCTGTCCGGCATCCTCCGACAGCAAGGCGCGTTTCTTCTGCAGGGAAAACGTCTCATCTGTCTCAGCAACGAAACGCACCGATACCGATATATCTCCCACGTTTGCCGGGGCTTCGACTACTTGCGCACTACAGATGTGGAAAGGACGGCGCGTGTGCGGTTGATTGGAACGAAAACGACCGCCCACATCGCTGTTAAATGCATCAACATGTCACTACTTCAAGGATTATGACAGCCTGGCGATCATTTCTCACAGGAGTTAACCGGAAACGGTGATAGTTAAATTAAACCCCCGTCAGGCAAGTTCAGAGCTTTTCATACAACGTCACACGTGTTTCGTGAGGCCGAGTGAACCTAATGGTATTAACTTGTCACCCTGATTTGACTGGGCCCGAAGTCAGATGCATAGGACGATATGTTCCAAGAGATTAAATGACGACGTACAGGGAATGAGAACACGCTGACAAGTTATCAGGTAGGTACCACAGAAACCCAGATAGCATCTAAGGTCATATGAGGGGAGTGCACCAAATGATGAAGAAGTTCGGCCAGCGATAAAGACGGCAGCTTCTTGAACTACAGGGCGCTTAGATAAGCAATACCTCCTTAGTGACCCATGTTTTTCCGAGTCCGTGGTCAGCAGGCCGACCTTCGTTGTCCCATGCCGCAGGAACGTGAACGTTTGAACCGTAAGCAGTTTAATTTCTCGACCGCGCGGTCTAATCTCTTTATGCAGTGGTATGTAGTACCTCAAGAACTCGGTTCATTGCTGGATCGAAAACCGCTCTATTCCAACCTTGAACAAAACGAACCAACTTCCTTACGCCCGAGAAACTCAAGCAGGACGGGGTTGGATCCATTCTCGCGAAACACGAAACGCCTCCCTAGGTTTCTGGTGTCAAGACGACGAGGGCTGGCGGTCCATCGCTCCTCGATACTTGTTGACGCTATATACCAGCGCGTGTCGGCCTGCCAGTGTCGTTCCGCTCACAACCACGTCAATGCCATTGTGCCACACCAGACCACCGGGCACCCTCTGTTGCGAGTGATACACGACCTTCGCTTGGTTGCTTTGCGACGCGCCTCAGGTATACATGCGACAAGCTCGCAAAAGTGATGCGGCTAACTTGTACGTTTCAGATTTGGAACGGGTTTGGACCGTCGGTGGGTACCAGTTTGGCTGCAGCATTTAGAGTGTATGAATTGGCGCAGGCTGGGATAGCGTGGAAATGTCTTACCCTAGTACGTGGGGACTCCTGCCCGCCAAACGATACCACCTCGTGGATCGAAACATTCGCTCTTGATGGTAACTAGTTTCGACTGGAACCCTGCATGAGCGGATGTTCAGTAAGTGCTCCCTCAAACGCATTTCATCCGCTATATGATCCAGGGTTGAGAAAGGGTGCGCACCTTGGGATAATCGTTTTTGAAGTTTTCCGTGGCGCAGAACGTACGAAAATCGAGCACCTAGTCAGGTTCGTCCCAGTTAGTTGATTGCCGGATGCATTCCCTTCCCATTGACCCTTTCACGACTGCTTTTCGCTGCTCGATTTACTGTTCACGTCGTTGGCCATGATGTCGCAAAAGCAGCCGACCTCTCGTCTCGATCAATAGGATGCATCATCGACACGCAAGGCATAGAAGACTAGTACCCCGAGGATACTCGGACAGGAACACGCTCTTGGTCCTTGGACGCCTCATTTACTGCCTTCTACTAAACCCGTAGATCAGCTGGCGAGAAGAAACGTAAAGCTATCGTGTATCGCCCTCTGTCCCAAGAAATGGATCATCTTAAGGGGGGGAAGCAGAGATGCGCTCATCAAGGACGTCATCACGGCAGCTTGTGGACTTTTTGGACGCGCCTCATGTCGATCGGCGCGATCATCGCTTTTGACGCCGCAGATGTTCTCACCACCGATTTCTGTGTATTCATTGGGCTGATACCATCGCAGACTCGGACGTTCTCGATCCCCCTACCCCATGACCTCGTTCCTACGCCACACCCTGCCACCTTTAGGCGTGCTATCTTTGACCGGACCGATGGCGACAATCATCCGCGTGAGAGTACCCATTGTCGACGTCATTCCAAGTCCCGTTTGGGGTAAATATTGGTCGAGAAGATACGCACTACCCCCCATCTTTCTCCCGTACACGCCGGCACTATAGTTGATGCTAATGATTATATGATCATGGCGCTGGACGTTGTCAAGATTCAAAGCGGATCGGATCTATAATCAAATTCCTGAATGACGCCATCCATGGACATGTATGCTGATACAGTATCCGTCAAAAGATGCAATCCAGGCACTGGAGATATTACTGCGAGAGGGAGAAAGTGACGTTACATGCGCGCAGGAATTGTAAGCTCTTTTTGTCGTGTCATCTGCCCAAATCTTGACCGTGCGAATTTCACTGGAAACTTGGAACTAAAGGACGTGGACATGATCCATGTCGTGCAACCAACCAGGAAACCGTGAGTAAAGAAGATAATCGCAGGGACATTCGGTACAGTCCACGTGATTTTCATGCTAGCCTTGCTTTACTGTACGCATCCAGTGCATTGCACACTCTCGGAAGGTGCCTCCGCAGACGATTGATCTCGTTTCGATACCCCTGTACGGGCCGTCAATAAACCAACCACAAAACGAAGCGAAATGAAAGAAAACGATCCGATGCAACTCCACGATGCACATGTCGATACAAGAGAGAACCCACCTGGTTAGCGACGGACTGCCCATCCTTCAAATACACGATGAAGACGTCTTGCGCTCTCGCCAGCTGTCATCGCAAAAAAAAAAAAGGTCAACAAACGAGCGCAAGAGTCGAAGAGTACGAAAACGCCGAACCTCTGCAAGGACGGTCTCGAAAACGTTAACGCGGCCTACGAACGCACGTAGATCACGCACGAGTGCGTCTACGAGGCCGGGAAGGGCCGTCGATTCTGTGCCGTGACGTTGGATTGGAGGACAGAGGCGCTTGCGCTCCTGAACGTTCGACGGCGCCACCTCAACCCACGTTTCCTGTGCCGGCTGCTCGGGTTTGGAGCTTATTGCCCACGAAGGAAGCAAGGTCTTTTCGGCCATGCGCTCGAAATGCAGGGCGTAATCCCTAGCGATACATTAGATAGACAGAGAAGATTCGAGCTCGCTCACATGCATGTCCGGGAAATCACACCAAAGGACGCAGTAACGGTCGACATGCTGCTCAGGGGTTCAGAACGTGGTACGATAAATGGCTAGATATTTGTTTGACCCTCGAGTTAGCTCTTCACATTGGTTACGACTCACAGGCTTCGACTTCCTGTAACCTTTTCGTGTCGTCATCCAAAGTTGTTACCAAAGGGTAGAATCGTGTCGCACCGTGACGACCGCGTATCTCTACTAGTCCCTTTAGCTCCCGAGTGAGATCGCCGTCGCCTTTTAGGGATCAGAGTGCCACGAAAATCCTCCAATTCTTTGATGAGGGAGCCAAAAGAAGATTTATAGTTGGTCGCTGAATTCCTCTCTCGTTGCAACAACTTGGTTCGAGAGCATCAAGACAGTACTTCAGTGGTGATTCGTGAATGGGAAACTTACCTTGGAGGCGTCAGCGAGTTCCTTGAGCCTGTCTTGGACCATTGCATCCGGTTCCGACAGGAAATCAAGAACAACTTCATTGAAATCTATAGTCCAAGGTGGCGGTTGTCGTTTCCTCATCGAAATCACACAAAGAGAGAGACGAACCCTTTACGGCTACGAGCGCTACGCTTGCAATGTTCCTCGACTCCCAAAGCAACGTCTCGAACCTCTGTCAAATGTACCGTCTTTTCAATAGGGATATATGCGGTCGAGCGCTCAAAGTGAACAAACCTGGCATACGACGAACGCAGATTCCTGGTGTTCGAACTGGGCGTCCTCGGATGCAGCATCACAAACGTCTTTGAAATGCGAGTCGAGGGTTTTCCCTTCAGATACGAGCGCCAGAATTTTGAGCGCCAGGCGGTCGGATAAGCCAAACGGTAATGTTGTCTCGGGAGACTCGAGTGGCCTATGTTCTACTAAGTCTTGAGAGGTGCGAGAATGGGCAAGAACGTACTCTGCCAAAGGAGGCGCTGTGATAGTAGAGTACGGAGGGGGACTTTCGCCGGGCATGAAGAAGCGTTCACGAGCTATTGGACGAGAGAGCGAAACACTGGGAGATGATTTATGTCGCTAGGAAGATGATACCAGGGTCTGGCTGCCGCGCTGCAGCCTCCTGTTGATCTGCATGCCCAGTGGGATACATGCGTCTCCACCGAAAACTACTCAAAACATTTGGGCGCATCTGCATAATGTGATGTGCCTCGAGGTTCCAGGAACTTGCACTGTGATCAGGAAGGATGCAAGTTGATCGCCGCGATGAGGGCGTCTATGCGGTATTTCCTAAAGTCTGAGGGAGAACACGGACGAAATGCCTGAATCTCTTGTACCCAGAATCGCGCCCTAGTCGCTCAACTTGAAGTGAGTCCTGGGTCACGACCACTCCGTATCCGCCGAATGGATTCGCGAAATGAAGCTGTCGAGCGCCAAACGACTAGCAGGTTGTCACGTGTTGGCGATTTCATGTTCTCAGGCTCGAGGGCGCAAAGCATTCGCCACACTACCACCACACTTGGACAAGCCAATGAATATAACACTCAAGCCCCCGTATCCAAACGACTCCCAACGCTCTCTATTCACTCCATGGCTGCTTCGTGCATCCTGTATCGACCAGAAAAAAACGATTACCTATTCACTCAAGCCCCACCTGAGCCATGGCAGAATTCCAGGCAGACCACGTTCATACCGACGACCAACCTTAGGGCGACGCTTC
>JBBPTZ010001015.1:0-12642 GCA_038094315.1 Phylloporus cf. tubipes
TTGCATCCGAATACTTCGCTGACAACTGTGCTCGGCCCATCCGATTCCTTCGCCCACGGTCATGCTGGGCCCACCAGATTCCTTCGCCGACACCCATGCTCAGCCCACTCAATTCCCTCGCCGATGGTTATCCTGGGCCCACTCGAGTCTCGCTGATGGTCATGCTGGGCCCTCCCGATTCCTTCGCCGACACCCATACTCGGCCCACCCGAGTCCCTCGCTGACCGTCACACCGGGCCCACCCGATTATTTCACCAACAGGACGCTGGGCCCACCCGATTCCCTCGCCGACTGTCACACTGGGCCCACCTGATTCCCTCGCCAACAGGACGCTGGGCCCACCCGATTCCCTCACCGACGGTGACACTGGGCCCACCCAATTCCCTCGCCGATGGTTATCCTGGGCCCACCCGAGTCTCTCGCTGACACCTGCACTCGGCCCACTCGATTCCTTCGCCGATGGTTATCCTGGGCCCACCCGAGTCTCCCGCCAATGGTCATGCTGGGCCCACCTGATTTCTTCACTGAAAGACTTACTGGGCCCATTCGATTCCCTTGCCGACACATGTTCTCGGCCCACTCGATTCCCTTGCTGACAATCACACTGGGCCCATCCAATTCCTGCGTCGAATGACTTACTGGGCCCATTCGATTCCTTCGCCGACAACCTCGCTCGGCCCACCCGAGTTCATCGCCGGCCATCTCACATGGCATTCTCAACCATTACTTAGGCCCAGTCGATTTGTTCGGCTTTTTTATCGACCCTTTTTTGTAGGCCCATTCGCCACTTTCGGCATCTGATTGATTGTCACTGCCGTGGGCCCGGCCGACATGGTCGGCACAGCTCCACTACTCCTGCATTGGGCCCGTGTCATATTTAGCAGACCATCCCAACATTCCTATTGCTGGGCCCATCCATATCCTTCGCACTCTTTCCTTACTCCGGCCCATCCGTATTTTTCGTCACCCTGAATCGCTGGGCCCACCATGGGGTCGGCCGATCACATCGGCCTTTTTTCAAGCAGGCTCGTCGAAAACATCGGCGAAAAGTTACCACATGGGCTCAATATAGGGAATAACAGCATGCCTGCTCCAGTTCAATGAGTGGCTTCTGAGAATGCAGAGTTCCAGATCAGGTGCTGAAGAAACCATAACTGTGGTAGCCATCAGAATATGTGCAACAGGTAGGATTGATGGGTACTGTTACGATTCACCCCTATTTTTCCCTTCTCTCACGGACATTATTTTCCCTTTTCCTCTACGATGACTCCTTTCCCACCCATCGGCCGATTGACTCATCACTTACTTGTCATCGTTTTCCTTCCACCAGTAGCATTTCTCTCTCACCTTAGTCACCTTTCTTCGACATTGTTCCACAACGTTCTTTTCCTATCTCGACGATAGTTTCCTTTTTATCCTTGGTCCGTGCGCATTCCCTTTCCCCTTAAATACTGGTCGCATGCACACATGTAACTTAAGCTATTTCTACTTGGGAATACACCAAGCTGATTGCCTACTGCGAGTCTGTCTCGTCGTTCGCCTAGCCGACCTCCTTGACCTCGCATCTCATCCTTCTCCCAGTTCTTCTAGTCAGGCCAACACCTCTAGACATCTCCGCGTCTGGTCTAGCATACGCTTCCATCGATGTTGCCTCGTACCCAAGTCTACGCTCGCCTCTACCCGAGTCAAGCGTAACAGGTACACACTTGATGAACTTCCATGTCTGGTGTATACAATGGCATAAATGATGCTGACAGCCACCTCTCCTGAAAAAAGGAAGAGAAGAAAACCGAGAATTACTCTTGATTGTCCATACAATGCATAGACTCGGAAAACCATCACCACTATCCACAAAATTAGGTGAATCATCACAATGGATGCAGCCAGGACTTACAATCAATAGCATTCATAAAACATGCACCACACCACCCTGCCACAAGGTAAAGCCATTCACCTGATGGAAGAACAATCAAACTACAGTGCTAAAAGAGTTTAGAAGGACTTACAACTAATGCAATCAATGTCAGACATCCATGACTTCGAGAGAGAGAATGAAGTACATACATCTAAGATTGTCATATTGTGTTCATTCAATTGGGAGTTGACAAGGTCAAGAACTCACCTCCACAGGACCATGTACAAAAGTGGATCTTACTTGACATCGAGTGAGATGGGCCACAAGCAATCACAATCTGGAGACTGTACATACACAGTGCAATGGGACTTTATATTCAAGGTCAGTGCCAAACAGTGTTTGATAAAACAGAAATCTTACACGACTGCAAGAAAGCCAAGATAGCGGACCTAGATTAGCATATAAACTGCATGTGCTATGGCGAGGGAGATTTGTACGTACGATGAGGTATGTATACGAGACCCAAGTCCATTTGTGTTTCTGTATGATTGTCAACGTCATGTCGTTTACGATTGAGATGACTTACCCAGATGTATCTGACCTAGTACGAATCAACGAGTATGGTGGAACTGAACACAATAGGCAATACGACGATAAATACCTCGGATGGAAAGGTGAGGACTATAAATATAAAGTGTGGGTAGTATTCCGACGGATGCGAGTTTACGACGCACCATAATCATACGCGATCGCAGTAACCACCGCAACTGACAGCGCTCGTTAGAAAAAGAACCATTCGTTATGACAGACGTACGACATCCGTAGTCATACAACCCATACATATGTGGAACCCCATTCAGATCCGAATACATGACCATGACTATAATGCGAGAAGGGATGAAACTCGAAGCTTGGTGTAAGATGGGCAAAAGCCGGACAGGTAGAGGGCGTAATAAGAGGCGAGTTCGACTATTTCACGGTCTGACGTAACCCGGCGATGGACGGGTAAGGTGTGCTGGCACGCTGTTTGAGTTGTTGGAGTCAGTGACAGGTACCGCTCTCTTATCTGAAATTTAGCGTAATCCAGTAGTAGGACAGCGTTACCTTGCCAGTTACAAATAGGGGGTCCCGAAGCGTGTCGTTCTACTAGGCCGCTCGTTTCAAGTGAGTTTGAATGTAATACTAAATCTCACCTTTTGTGCACTGAGCGCATCTTCCTTCACAACCAAACTGTGCATTATTCAACCGCGTATCCTTGCATTGTAACGTTAGACATTCAATTGAACACTGCAGCGCGGACGGAAAATAGCTCAGGCTCACCGCCTCTCGATTCCCGCCGTCCGGGCCCGCTACACGGTAACCCACGCCGTTGCGCGACTCCCACTTGACGACGACTAGCGAGACAACCTGAATAATGAATAATGCAAGTTAGGTTGGAATTACAGACCATGATGTGCGTAGTATGCGGCACTCAAAAGACTGAAAACAGTACGACATTACCCCATTATCCGCAATTGCAGTGGCGTGCCACACACAAGATCTGTACCGCCATTGCGATAAACAATGAAAGTCAGCACCGATCGAAAACCTGCCCAGGCATTGCCACCTACCAAGTGATTGTCAAGGTTGAGAGCTAGACGTCTTCGGCAAAGTTTGTCAGATTGGTACGAGCAGTGCCGGTCTAAGTTGGACGAGTGGGGCCCAGTGGCACAGCTCCGAGTCCTCCTTCGCTCGTCCGGGGCGTGCCGCTCGCCCTCATCGTTTTTTACTCCCATCACACCCACCTCGGCTGGCATTCCCAACGCTACCGCCTCGCGGCTCACTCAGGCCTGGAGCCTCGAGCGCGTAGGCTCACACCTGCTGGCATGGTGACATGGTCCCACCTGCCCTTGCAGTTCACGCCCACCCGGCAGGTACGGGCTTCCGTTCGGGGCCAGAAAGCACTCCGCGCTTTCGCCCATTCCGACCCCACCCTAGCTCCGTGCCACCGTGACGATCTCCATGCACGTACACCATCCATGTGTGTGCACCGTGGGTCCGTGACAGCCACCTCGCTGCACCGCGACATCCAAAACCAGGGAATGGGTAGTAGTACGTACGCTTGTGAGGTGACCGACTCATTCAGATCGCGAATGTGCTGAAACGAATTGAACGGTGTTGGTATATAAAAGAAATGCTAGCGGCGAGTCGATTCAACGTCGACGGCATCCATACCAGATATTCTGAAAGGTACGTTCTATTCATACGAGGAATTATATGCGTAATACGTAGCTGACTCGCCGGAAGGCTCCTCCGAGGATGACGGGTCGATACCGTGCATGCAATACACGGCGGCGGTGAGTTATCAAACACACCCGCCTTTGATGACATCCTGGGCCGCCGGGCCGGCCAGGTTTTCCGCGAGTAGTGAGGTGTTTCACAACTTATACTACTGGACATAGGATACATGCGTTTCTCGTTCAATATGTTCTGAGAGAACAAACGACTGATTAGCCTCCTGGGCCACGATGAAAAAACATTGATTGGCACCACTAGCCTAGAGAACATAAGTGATACAAGACGCGGGTACTTGGATTCCACGTGGCTAGGGTCTCGTCGTATCCAGTCGCGAGACGAGTAGCTGAGTGGTCATTCGCGTCCCTCAGAGACTACCTAGTCATGATGCTCAGTCACTGAGCACACGCAAACCATATTGTGAACCATCACGATCATCATGAAAGATACATGTGGGTATCAATGCATTCCATCGCCCGTGCACCCACGGAAACAGGACATCCATGGTGGAAGTGTGAGTGCGATCGTAGTCCTCCCCGATCGCTAAATAGCTCAGTGTGAACATCACAAATCGAGGCACAGGAAAGGACGCGCACCGTGACATGGACACTCAAAGTCGACGGCTCACATGCGTCGTTCGTTTGCTGCACCTGGTGAACGTCGGCTGTCGTGACCCGTCGGCCATCACCAGAAGGGGTCCGCACGGGGTCAGCCTCCTTTGCGTCCGGGGGACCTTGTTTACGCGTCGACGTGTCTTTGTTTGGGTCCGGCACGGCAGGCTCAGGAGGCAGTCGACGCTGTCACTCACGTGTCAGCAATGAGTTGCACATGAAAACTCGAGAAACAACGCACCTTGAGCTTCGTTGGGAATTTCATGACCACTCGCTAGAACAAGGTCGTCAGACTTACCCACGTGCCGTTCGTCCGTTGTTAAGAGGAACACTCACTCGCTGACGGCGACCTGGTGCCATCGTCGAAACTCCCCCCGTCGCCGTTGTGTGATCCACTCTGGTCGGTGTCGAGGGTGGTTGAGGTAGAGGATCAGAGGGCCGGCTGGGCTTTCGGGGAGGTTGACCTACTTGATGGGAAGCGCTCCTCTTCATCCTCGTTCGGAGCCACGTTCTGAACGTCCGATGTCGAGGTTCTTTAGTAGACTCGAGGGGCTCGGGAGATTCCTCTGGGTTGGACGCTTCGAGAAGGGGAGATACGAGCGGGTGACCTGACGACTGGGATATGCCATGAGACTGGCCAAGCGGCGGCACCCTAGTGTCATGATGGTGAACAGAGGATGCTGGGGATGGTGGCTTCCGTAGCATCAGCACAGAGTCTGAAGGACAGCCAAGTCGCTACGAACCTCATCAAAGTCAAATAGCGGTGCAGGAGTGCCGGATGGTAATTCGGCCTATGCAGCTCTGAATGGCAGCTCCAGAAGTGAAGTAGCTTCCACGCTTGTGCAGATCCCCCCCTGCACCCCCATCTCACTCTCAAGTACATATCTCCTCGTTGTTGACTTGTTCCTACGACTTCGCTATCACCTTACATTACCCTCCGGGTAATATACTGTTACAGATGCATTACAACGGACTTAGCATAATTTTTCCTCTTCTTATCTTATCTTATCTAACACCCCACAGACACGTGACACTTCACCTTCACTCTTGTCACGGTCGTCCCTGACGCCTTATCTCCTTATCTTCTACCCTGTGCCCAGACACAGCCCTTATCACTTATCCATAACATGAGGCAGCACCTTATCATTTATGCGCTTCTAACCTTCTTTGCTTCATGTTCTTCCTTTGATACATGCAGTGTCCTTATGGTATGCTTCCATTATTCCATGCTTCTTATGTTTCAGATCCATGTGCTGTCTGCATGTCATGCTTCTCTTCTGATGCACATGAAACGCCTCATGTTGCGCTTCCATTCCACACAGCCTTAAGGCCGTTCTCCTCATGGTGATACATGCTGTAGCCGCATGTTATGGACATATATGGATACATATCGGTAGATTTGGTACAAACATGTACATACCCCTAGGTAGTATATAAAGGCCCAGTGCCAGCCCAGAGGACCTCAGTTTGTCCTCTTGGTTTTCCCCCTTCAACGGAGAGCCAGTCTTTACACTCCCCTCTGTCTTGTTTGAGCAGCCTATAGCAGCACTTGTTGTTGTTGGGTTGTTTCATTAGGACAAACTTTTAAATCGCTATACCCTGCTCAACGTCGATGACAGTACATAGAAGAATAGGAAGCGCTGGTGATGATATCTGACAGGGCCAGAAGTGCTCACTAGGATTAGGAAGTTTTTGACGTTGCTCTTCTCTTTGAAGCTAGATACAGTTTCAAGGGACTTGAACCAGGCCTACGCAGACTTGGCCAACTACACAGAAAGGAGGTTTTCAGATATGGAACCAGGTGCAAATGATAGTGGATACTTCTACTAAAGACATAAAACGTACTTGACAAAAGGATAGAAGAGTAGCAGAAAGGGACCATATGACCATTACAGTCACCTTCACTCTTATCCTCACCATTAGCATTTTCTTAAACGGCATCTTCCTTACCGGAGTTTTTGCATTCAGACAAAGGAAGCAGCAGATTAAGGCAGTGCCCACTTCTACCTATTGTTGCTACTGTTACAAGAAGCAGAGGGCTATCTACCGAGTAGACCCTAGGCAGCAGAACGCAGATTACCATTTCTTGGTCCTTGCAGTAATGGAGGACATCTAGGAGGCCAGAGCCAAGAAAAAGAGATACAGACGCTATGTCAGATATTGAGAAGAAACCTACCCAGATGAAATGTTATCCATTCCCCATTTGAGTATTAGCTCAAAGTAGGGAAGCTTCATTGCTTGTGGAAAGAAGGGATAGACGCAGACGCTAAACCCCTTTGGAACAAGGAGATACCCTCAGACGCCCATGATGTCAGAACAAATCAACCAGTGGTTGATGAACCCAGATGTATCCTGTTACGGTTGTACTATTGCCTTCTCTATCCCGCATTCTGGCCTGACACCGTTCCTTCCACTCCCACCGGGACAGGCTCCGGACTTTCTTCTTGATTATTCCGTACGTTTCTATGGACAGCCTCTACTCCTCCGCCGCTTCTCTCACATCGGCGTCGTCTCTCCGCTATCTTCCCACTGACTCATACATACTTACCTATCCGCAGTAGTTCCGTCCGCTTCCACGGACTTCTGTCGCTTACGTACATACCGAGTACTTATACCTCCGCTGCCTGTACTGTAGTCTCCATTCTTGATCTTCGCAATCTAGCGTTGTTTCTTGAACCACCCCAGGACCCCTGTGAGCCTCTGTACGCTCTTGAGTTACTCTGTAAGTTCCTAGGCGATTCCTAGTGAACTCCCTTCGTTCACCTTCGACCCGACGACCGACCCGTCGTCCGCCCCTTCGGATTGAACCTCGGCTATGTCCGACGTTCCGGATCTACGTTCGCAACGCTACGCGTAACATATCCCCTGAGATGAAATTCGAAGCAACTCTATATGAATTCAATGCAATCCACTATGTGATGGAATTATGGAAAGACGCAATAACCAAAGTACAAGAAGACATGCAAGTAATGCAGCAAACGGTGGCACAGCTGCAGATGGAACTGGTAGCCACAAGGCAGGAATTATCCCAAGCTGTTAGACAGATCCAACTCTTGCAGGCACAAGGGCTAGACACATCTACGTACAGAAACCCCTACACGCAGACGCCATACTCTGGGAGTACCAGGAATATATTTGACAACACCAGAAAACCCACATACGAAGGAGGTTACCCGCAGATGAGGGCCAGGCAGCCCCCACAGTATAATATCTATGGAGATAAACTACCCGCTGGTCTGGAGTATAGGAGTATCCATCCCCGGATAAACAAAGAAGTCCCAGAAGTGGTCAGGGTTGGGTTCACCATGCCAGAAAAGCGAAGGAAAGACCGAAAGGGCAAAAGCTGGGCTTACTCACCCTCAGCCATGCCACAGCAGGAGACCCCCCCGACACTTAATGCACCTTTTATTTGGCCCATGAAAGAAAGAACGACACCCCCAGTATTGAAGAAGAAGTGCTATAATTGCGGAGGTAGTCATCTTGCCAGCAAGTGCTCACAAGCTAAGCAGGAATGCCCTCTATGCAATTGGCTAGGAGGAAAACATAAGCAGGAGTGCCCACTAAAGCAACAAGTCCGTTTTGAGGAAGGAACCCCCAGGGATACCCTTACAAAACAAGAAGCATTTGCACAAGTAACCCCCATACTGGATATGGAGCAATGGATAAATGTGGAAGAAGCATCCCTAGATGGGACGTTAGAAGAAGGAGTGATCCCTGAAGAAAAGGAACCTATAGAAGAAGAAATTCCCTTCATGATAGACTGTGAATCATCAGATGAGGAACTACCTCGAACCTTCACCATGGCAATGAACCAAATGGGTCACATGACCAGTGAACAGGAAGAGGCTTACTATAGAAGCATTGCCAGCAGGATTCTTGGCAGGATTGATGAAGAACACGAAGAGTCAATAGAAGCAGGACCTTCCCATCTCTAGATGAGGCACATAAGAAGAAAGACTCAGAATATGAAGTAGGAAAAGCAGGAATTCTTCTTCCGCTTACGTCCTGAGAAGACATTAAACTCATCACACGTTTTTTTTTCCAGACGAAGCAGATGAATCAGATGCATATGACAACTAATCAGATGACGTCCTGGGATGACGGTAAACTCACCCACAATACGTTCTATTCTAGACGAATACAACCATGTGACTGTGCCGGAGGCACTAGGAACCCATGACAGGGCCAACGACCATATGAAGGACTTACCTCTTATGGATAGCTGGAACAGCCCGCAGTCATGCTGAGCCCCTCTAATGCGACATCCTAGCCACGTTGGGCATTTGATGGAATTTTTTTTTTTTCGCCATTGCTGATTGTCGGGATGCCAATCTTAGATGGGGGGTAGGTATGACGAAAGGACCACAATCCTTACCCCTCTACTACTTGACAGTCCTGAGGATAGACCGAAGAGAACACACAAAGAAGCATATAAAAATCTGAAGCACATAAAAATCTTTTCTCTTTAATGTGCACCACTATGATGATGAACCAATGTGATGACAGATGCAGGACATCAGTGATGAAGATCCCTGGATAGGATCAGGATATCTTCCACTTTGATCTTAGATGAAGGGTTATCCACAAAAGCCAAAATACTTGATGAATTACAGAAGTTGACGCAGGCAGAAGTAACCAAATTAGACGATGAATATGTGAAGAAAGATGGGCTATTCTATGATGCCCAAGAACACCTCTACATTCCCCCGAAACTCTGCATGGACATTGTGTGACAGTTTCATGACATCCCGGTTGCTGGACACCTGGGCTATGAGAAGACGATTGAATTGCTGCAGCGCAGCTACTACTGGCCAGGAATGACCAGTTATGTGAAGGATTACGTTTCAAGGTGTGACAGGTGCGCACGCTTCAAGGGCTCTAATAAAGCTCCTGCTGGGAAACTCCAACCATTGCCGGTGCCTGAGGCACCATGGGAACATATCTCCATGGATTTTATCACGGATCTCCCACTCTCACAGGGCTTCGACGCCATCTTGACGGTGGTCAACAGATTCTCCAAAGAGGTCGAATTTGTCTCCTGTACTAAAACCATGTCGGCACTTGACACCGCCTGACTTTATCTGACACACGTGTGGAAGCACCATGGCCTCCCACATTCTATTATATCTGACCGAGGCCCGCAGTTTGCGGCACAGTTAATGAAAGACCTATGCAGCCGCCTCGGCATTGCCACTAAATTATCCACTGCCTTTCACCCTCAGATGGATGGGCAGACAGAGCGGATGAACCGAGATCTCCAGTAATATCTCCACTTATTCACCGCAGAGAATCAGACTGAATGGGTGGACTGGTTGCCACTCGCCCAATTCTCCTATAATTCGAAGATGCAGGCTTCTAGTAAGAAGTCTCCGTTTGATGTGACACGATCTTATCAGCCACGCATGGGCATTGAGCCCGGAACTTCGAAAGCTCCCACCGCTGACATATTTGCTGAGCAAATGGCGCAGACCTTATCTGATACACACGCTAATTTATTAAAAGCCCAAGAGTGGATGAAGCTCACTGCTGACCAACACTTCTCTGAGGCCCTGACGTACTTGCCTGGAGATAAGGTTTGGCTGTCCACAGACAACCTACGCTTGACACGCCCTTCGAAGAAGCTGACAGAACGATGGATTGGCCCATTTCCGGTCCTTCATATGATGGGACCCAACGCGGTGGAATTACGCCTCCCTACGACCATACGCATCCACCCTGTCATTAATATATCTAGGGTGAAGCCCTACAAGGAATGGTTGCTAGATCAACCGGTATATAAGCCTGGCCCGGTGCTTGTCACTGAGGACCGTGATGATGAATACGAAGTAGATTTCATCGTCGACTCCCGCATGAAGGGACGCCAATTGGAATACCTGGTCCATTGGAAAGGCTACCCAGATGACGACCGCACCTGGGAACCAGCTGGACATTTGACAAACGCCCCTGACGCTATACAGGACTTCCATACCACCCACCCTGCCGTGCCTCGCCGCCTTCAGCTGGCTGCCGCCCTCTTCCAACAGGTTTTCTCCCCCTATGATACCTATACCGAGCCCTCGCTCACTGAGATCCCCTTCAATCGCCTGGAATGCGATTATTGACAGGGGGTAGTGTTACAGACACATTACAACGGACTTAGCATAATTTTTCCTCTTCTTATCTTATCTTATCTAACACCCCACAGACACATGACACTTCACCTTCACTCTTGTCACGGTCGTCCCTGACGCTTTATCTCCTTATCTTCTACCCTATGCCCAGACACAGCCCTTATCACTTATTCATAACATGAGGCAGCACCTTATCATTTATGCGCTTCTAACCTTCTTTGCTTCATGTTCTTCCTTTGATACATGCAGTGTCCTCATGGTACACTTCCATTATTCCATGCTTCTTATGTTTCAGATCCATGTGCTGTCTGCATGTCATGCTTCTCTTCTGATGCACATGAAACGCCTCATGTTGCGCTGTAGGGATCCTGGGCTCCCTATGTATGAAATCGTATGTTCCCCCAAGTCCTAGGATCACTTACATTCGCCCATCTCTGCTTCCTAATCATCCGGTCTGTCCTGCTGACCATCCAGCTCATCCAGTCATACCATCCGGTCCACCCGGAACCTACTATCCAGTCACAGGATACTTCATGGCCATCTGGAACATCCACATCTGTCCATACATGTCCTTTGTCCTTTATTCATGTGCCTAGGCTCATCGGTGAGTGTTTCTCTACTATCTTTTTCTTAGCTTCCATTATACCATGTTCACTCTACTACTCAAAATGGGCTTACTCCCTTCACGACTACTATACTCCCCCTTATTCTTGATGTTTCATCGGTTGCTACAGACTCCATTTGCATGTGAAACTTACTTAGAGTCTCAGGTATGCCCGGACTATAAAAGGGTGTCTTATGCATTTTGAAATCATCTTCCATTCTCCCTTTTACAATGGTCCTAAGCCTTCTGGACCCTCTTCTCTTTACCCAGCTTGTAGGCAAGAGATCCTACTGACATCGGCAACTTCACATATGACTATCCACCCTAGTACCAGCTGGACCCCCGTGGAAGAGTCCTACACTAGCCTCTAAAGCTTGAGGAGTGCACGGACAGTGGGTGCGAGCTCACCTGGTTGGGGAACGACTCCTAAGCATCATCCTTCTACTTTTGTTCTCTTCTGCTACTCTTGGGACGAACCTTTCGTACCCTTCTGCCTTAACCCTTGCTACTGACTGGGTTGGACTACCCTTTTTTTATCCACCCGCAGGACTTAGGTGTTTTCTACAACTGGAGCCCACCGCGAGGGTTTCAGAAGAGCCATCAAGGAGGACCCTTAGGTCTACTACCCACCGACTCAACCGTGAGCGCGAAAGGTGCAAGCTAGAGGAAATTCTCTTCCAGCTTTGCAACCTCAACATATCCGAAGACTCCAACTTTTTCCAATTAGCGCAACCGGACACCGAGGGTATCCATTCTGTTCCGGAAACTCCAACATCACGCTTCCTGACAGCTGACACACTGGGCCAATCTCATCTCGATTTGTTGCTAACCTCTCAATTCCAGAATAATCTCAGTCCGACTGTCTCACCTTCCGGTCCCGGTGAAACACCGTTCCTTGACAACAAGGATTTTCGTAATTTCTCCTCACCCAGGTTTCCTGGAGCATTCGCTCATTCATCTCCACTTCCTCATCTTCGTGCTGTGTTGAGGGATCTGATCTCTCCATTATCACTTTTGCTTTTGACTCCGCTTCCTTCGTTTGCAGAGGGATCTTCTTCTTCACCAGGTCGATCTCAAGGGTCTTCCGGATCCATCTCTTCATTATCTAAAGTCCCATCCGGACAGGAAACACTGGATCAGTCTCTTAACCGTCGTTTAAACCCTTCTTCTTCTTCTTCCTCTGCATTT
>JBBPTZ010001016.1:0-12636 GCA_038094315.1 Phylloporus cf. tubipes
TAACTGAAGGTTAGAACATTGCGATTGCTCATCTATGCGCCCTACTAATATCGCACTACCTAGGCTCTTCTTTCCGCCGGAAGAACTAACCTCTGCCGCCTTTTTCTCACTCCATTACCGTCATCATATCCTCCTAGCCGTCGAAAAAGTTGTGGATATACGCTATCCGCCGCCGTCGTGATACATGTAGTCCGCTCGTGTGCTCTGTATAGTTGACTCGGTCTGTTACATAATCAACCAAGGTATGGATTTGAATCCCATCGGCAAGCACTGCTCTTTGCAGACGTGCAATATCCTGGACTTCCTGCCCATTCAGTGCACTTGTCTGCAGTGGTTTTGCCAGCTTCATACCTCGCCAGATCTCCACGACTGTTCCTCTCTGCAACAGCATCCATCCCAGTCCTCTTCATGCTGGAAGCGTTCCAAGTGTGCATTTTTGGGATGCAACAAGCCTTCCCTTGTCACCGCCATCGCCGTTCCCTCCGAGGAAGGATCCCACGACGGGGTCTCAAACCGTTGTCCTGGTTGTCAGCTTGCTTTTTGTGTAGAGTGCGTTCCAAGCAAATGATGTGACGCTGCGAGATAACTGCTCAATGATTCTCAGTCACCGCCACCTGCAGCCTCACTCATGTACAGCCCTTGCCACCGGGAAGGTTAACTCGAAGCATGCAGCTGCTCGTGCCGTTTTTGCTCAAAAGTTTTCGGGAACTAGCACACTGACGTCCCGCACCCCTGTGGTAGCATGGCGTTCTAGGGACCCTCCCCCGAACTCCGAAAAACTGGCACACCTACAAAAGGTTAATTTAATGAAATTGCGTCACAAGGCGGTCCCTGGAAATTCCAAGGACAGAGGTTCTACGATACCCGTCGACCAGCGCATTCATCTGATTGTGCGCCTTGAGATCCTCGGCCAGTCAACAAGAGAAATTACTATATGGTTCCGAAAGGTGATGTAGAGCGGTACCAACCTTTTTTTCTCTAACATCGCATAGACTACGATCACGGGCAAGTCATTGGACCTTATGGTTCACCACTTCGGTGTGTCCCATACCACTTCCGTAAGTTTCCCTGCCAATCAGATGGTTCTGAGTTCATCATGGAGTAGACACTTTATTTGACGATATCGTCCCCGGAAGTTGCAGGTCGTGTCCTGCAGAATCACTTGCAGTTGTCAGAGCAATTAGAGGATGGAGCGGCAGTTGTGCTAACCGATTCACGGCCAAATGAATAGTTCTACTTGATCTCTAATAATTCTGTTACCCAGCGTTCCACCATTGCTCCAACCGACGTGACTTTTAGGAAATTGTATTGATATTATCCGAAAAAATACATAATGTAAAGGGATAGCAGAGGCAAGATCAACCGTGAACGCTTGAACAACCACAAAGAAAGTCCTATGGTCCCATCTATGCCACAAGGGCGGCTAACCGGCGGAGATGGGGTACGTTAAGGTACGCTGGGACATACGTCTCAAGACCAGAAACTTCGCGAGGGTATGGAGGCTCGTATGGTCCAACTTCCTCTGTCTCAGGTGAGAGTAGGAGATGGTCATTACGATCGTTTGCTTGCACCCGAGAGGCAACCACGCGAAGAATTTCTGGAGAGATGGGATTCTGGAAAGAGCCGCATATAATAACTATTGGATCGATAGAAAGTAGCAAACCCACCTCGTATTCCGCGACATAGTAGTTGGTACACATCCTCTGTATTTGCATTGGACTGAGCATCCAACAAACGTCATAAATAATCTCGATATCGGCAGGTGTCGCCTGTCACCTCAAGTCAGGAACCTTCCTGAAGCATCAACAATATCAACTGACCTTCTTCAGTTGCAACAATTTGATGGCTTGCATCAAATGTTCGAGATGGAGTGTACCTTCTGGCATTTCATGCGACTTGCACCATTCCTCTATCCGTGTGATGTTGTACTGAATCTGCATGGCTAAAAGTGCGCACAAATCAGCACCGCATCAAAGAAGGCAAGGGGGATCGGAGTACCTCTCTTCCACGAAGAAAAGTTTCTCCTCATCAGAAGATCATTAAAGCTCGTGACTCCTATCAGTTTCAGTAGTTCAGTGAGAACTTGTTGCACCACCAAGTCCTCCATGTAATAGCTCTTCAGACTCTTCCAGACTTTGTTTAGTAGGTTCAGAATATCGTCCATGCTATAAGCTGGCTGACTGTTCGTGTTCAGGATGCGATTGAACAACCGTCCACCACCATCACTTGTGGTGAAACCTGGAAGAGACTGGCTCTCGATCAAAGCAGGTATTACCATCTTGGAAAGTCGCTTCTTGGTCTCCTGCATCCAAGTGTGATAGATGTTGTACTCAAGGCTACCAAGGTCGTGTTTCACCACGGTAACAAGGCGTTCGTAGTCGTTCCAGTCAAATTCGCGGACAGCATTTTCTTCTCCTGGACCAATGCCCTGTGCCATGTCGCCTTCAGCAACGCAGATGAAGGAAAGCATTTCGTGAACATTAGAAAGCCAGAAGATGCCCGGGATAATGGCATCTTCTCCGTTGAAGGACTGTCGAGGAATCAGAAAAGGTTCAGGAAACTAGAAAGCAAACCAACCATAACGTGCGCTTGGATTGCCTCCATGACGTTGGCCAGGAAGCGCTCACTCTCCGGGATAAGGCCATACTTCCACATCTCGTTCGTGACAAGGCTAATGAGATTTGCAGGGAAGAGAATCTCCTTCACAGCGGATGGATTCGTCGTGCTAGGTGCGGGAATTTTGAGACCCCGAACCAGTCCGATCAAAACGTCTTCGTCCAACCGCTTGATATCTTGCATAAGTCTAATTTTCTCTTCTGCCAGATCATCGTAACTGCGAAGATCGACCATGCCGTTAGTTCGCACTCGAAGGACGTTGTCCTCTCCATTGTATGCGACGGAGACCGCTCGCTGGTTAAGTGCCTGGCTCCGCTTAACATCGATCATTAGTTCGTCCGCAGATGTACGATTATCAGAGGGGCTGAGCTGAAGGACACCTGCTGAACTGTGCCTTCGCTGGTGGCGACTGGGAGGGACCAATGAGAGACCATTGACGACATTGGCGTCGGGGATGCGGAGAGCAGGGACAAAGGTTGGGGATGTCGGTGGCTCACGAGCGCCTCTCGTCAGTACATTGTAAGCATTGGCACGGTTGAGTTGCTCGCGCAAACTGCTAACTTCATTCTTGAGAGTGGCAATGACGGAAACATCCTCCGTAGATCTTATCGGTGAAGAAGCGAATGCCTTTTCTTGGGACTGGAGCTGGGCAGCTTGTGCGAGCACCTCGTTAGTCAGCCGCTGAATCGCCTCCTCTTTCTCCGCTGCTTTGGCGATTGCTTCCTCTAGGCGTCGTTCAACATCAGCTTTTGTTTGGAGAAGCTCCTCGCGTCGAGATAACTCAGCCTCTGCGGTCTGCAACGCGGTTTGAAAAGACTTGGCTTTGGTATCGGCTTCTTCATATTTTGAACTCCACTGCTGGACCTGCTTTTCCAGTTCTTCCAACTGGGATTGCAGAGATTTTTTCTCTTCCGTCCGCTTCTGAAGCGTCTGGGTAAGTTCCACCACCTTGTTCTCGAGCCGGTAGGAGATCTCCTTGAATTTGGACACTGAGCGCGCCTCGGCCTTGAGCATTTTGAGTTGCTTCTTGGCAAGACGCCGCCTGACACAAGACTGCAGGTATACTACGTGTCTGATGTCAGATCGATGTGAACGGCGGTACAATCTAATAGCGTTCATCAGCAAACGAAGCAAGACAAAGAAGGTGCATACACTCCGCGGAAAAGGGATTGCAATAGCACAGTTGCATGCAGTACTCTCGCTTCCCTGTGCGCACACCGCGCTTGTGCACCACGAACGCCTAACGTGCCGTGTATCAGTCAGCCAAGCCTACGTTGTAAGCTCCGGGACGTACGGCTCTGTACAGCGATAACCGCTTGGCGAACCTGGAGGAATTGCGACCTTTGAAGAAAACGTCGAACCCCGGCCTGTAACCTCCTCGCGGCAACATCCCGGCGGATGCTCTCTACGAGCCGCCTTGCTAAGATACCACGCCACCATGTCTGTATTTTGATTGTGGCACCACGGAGTTCCTGGTACTTTTTGACAGCCATTCGACGCCGCATATTCTTTTGAACGATGGTCACGAGGGTGTTAAGCCTTTCAGATCTAAGAGACTCGAGCGCAGCAAGCATACCCGCGCGGAAAAACATTTTGGTGAGACCACTTTGGTATTTGTCTGGGTCGTTGATAGTCTTCTCCAGGATCAACGAGCAGAGAAGTCTAAGTTCAAATTTTTGTATCATGGGCTGCCAATCTGTTGAAGGAACAAGCATATAATATCTAGGGAACGAATTGAGCTGAGCATTTGGCATATAAATAGTTGCTCACCGCTCCGCGAATTCCTCGTACGTCCACCGGGAAGGATATCCTGCACAACTGATACGGATAGTTTCCAAAACACCACAAGCACGAAGCTGGCCTAAAACTTGAGAAGGTACAAACTCCCAAGGTTTTTTGGCCTCGTTTGGTTTGATGCATCGGATATAGTGGACATTGGTGATGCTAAGCGTGTCCATCAAAGTGATCAAGGACGCTTTGAATATCGAGCCTTGAGTGGGTTTCTTGATGGCTGCGCCGGGCCTCTTGGGTTTGGATACTGATGTGGTGGATGCTACCAGCGTTGAACGACCTGGATCAGGTATAATTGACGACCGACGAGATCCACCACTGCCGGAATCAGAGAGAGAAGGAGAACCAGGATGGGGAGCATCGCTGGATTTATCCACTGACTTGACTGAGCCAAGGGCGGTATCCAATACTTCCTTCAAGAAAGGATTTTTCGTTGTTGCCAATAGTACCATGTGCTCATCTGGTACTGTATCCCTATTCTTTTCCAAGAAACCATCGACCTCATAAGTGACATCCAACGCGTAATGTGCGATAGTAAATGCGGAGTTTCCGAACCGAGGCTTTTTGAAGACAGCGCTGTTGGCTGGCTTCAAAAGCTGCGCGTTCAGCTTCTGTAGGAAAGAGACGTCGCTTCCCGAGGGTAAACGGGATTCTTCGTCAAGTAGCGCGAGGACACCAAGTTTGCCCTCGATGACGTCGATACAAGGTTGGTTGTCTGAGAAATCAATGAATGTCCAATTGATTTGTTCTTTCATGTACTCTTCCTGTTCAAGCTTGAATACATGTGAATTGAACTGCAAACGGAAAGCATCAGAACCACCCATAATGGCTTCATAGCGCTCACCTCCTGTTGTAGCTTTTCGTTGGCATAGTTAATGCTGAATTGCTCAAAAGAATTCTGAGAACATAGGAGTGAGCTGGGAATGGCATTGCGCACAACGGGATCACCTTCTGGAAGTGCTCGAACCCGTATATATCCAACACACCTATGAACATCTCTGCACGCTCAGCGGCATCACCATTTTCTCCAGCCAAACTCTCGTTGACAATCGCAACCAACCACTCGAATAGGCATGCATACACGAACTTTGCCACACTATCCCTGACTACCGTTGCCTGCGCGGCATTCAGAGCTGTAACAATTTTCTCGGAACGCGTGATGAGCTGTTTCTTAACTGTCCACTTCTTGAACTCAGAGAGTGTAATTCCCAGAAACCGAGTAGCCAATATGAGGGCTGGATCTTGCTCGTCAATGGAAGATTCATTTCGAGCCTGGGTAATCTTGACGTTTCCAAGATGTAAAAGAGCAGAAAGAAGCCTGAAAACCGCCCACTGCTTCTCGACACTGATACCGACAGTCGAAAGAGCTTGTTGGGTTGCGCGGAATTCCTCGGCATCATCAACTCCGACAATAGGTGTCGAGGTAGGTCCGCCTTGCTTGAGGTAGTGAAATTTTGTAACATCCGTGTCTAGTCCAAGATCTTTCCGCTCCTTCAGTGGTGCGCCTGCGCACAGCTGATAGAAGATATGATAGTTTCGTTCCGTAGTTGGTTGGAAGACGATACGAGACCGCTCCAGAAGGTATGTACGAATGCGGGCACCAACGATTTCCGGTTTTCCGTCGAAAAGAATCTGTAGGGTGATAAACACGTTGAAAACCACGCATGAGATGATGCGAACCTGGATATACTTTCCAAAGCGCGAAGAGTTGTCATTACGTGTTGTTTTCGCGTTTCCAAAGGACTCGAGAATCGGGTTCGTAGCCAAGATCTGCCGCTCTATCTCACTTGATTCATCTAGCGACAACTTTGTCTTGACCTTAGCTCCAGAACCAGGGGGGTTGACCGAAGCGATATATCGCATAATGAATTTAGCCTGAAGAAGGTTTGGCATTGGCGCAGATGCGGTGCCCAAAGACAACATACCGACTCAGTTTTACCTGCGCCACTATGAAGAATATGAGATAAAGAAGACATAGCAAAAGAAGGAATGAAACCTCTCGCCAGACACTATAATAGTTTGACCTATGCCGTCCTTTGCCATGGCAGTGTACGCGTCTTCGGCGATTGCGAAAAGGTGGGGCTCTAGCTCGCCTCTCTTTCGACCACTATAGGCTTGAATAATCTCCGGGCCATATAGAGTGACGCGCTGGAAGGGATTGACGGCAATGAGGACGATGCCGCTATACGTGTATATGCTGTGTTGAGCATAACGATTACGGATCGTGTGTAGTACTACATGGAATAATAGAAGAATGGATGGAATGGATGGTAGGCGGAGAGTATTACCTGAAGGCTCGTTGAGGTGGGAAAGAGTGGCCAAGTCGTCCGCGGTTTCTAACAACGGGGGATTCCGCAATGGAGGAAGACCTTCCTTGCCGTCCTTGATATCCTTTACGGATGTATTTATGATAATTTCCTAAGGATGGAGGTGAAGATGAAGATAAATGAGTGGATAGGGAGATCGACGCGTACTTTGCCTCGTTCGTCAAGAAAGACGAGTTTGATGGCGTCGTCATTGCCTTTTGTGAAGGTGGTGACCTCTGCGGATATCCAAGCCTGTTCCTTGTCCTCGAACCAGACTCTGGTCCCCCTGCTGTAAATGTTTTCGGCCATTCAACGGGCCAGTGGTCGTCGTGGTCGTGGTCGAGAATCCTGTTAACTTGTGTCCCGTCAATCTGTGACAAGGGTCCCTTGTTGTGACGTGACAAATGTGACATCCACACTTGTTCCCACGTTCACGTGCTATTTGTGCGAGCCAAATAACACCACCACAAAATCTGGGTGACGCGCTGTATGGCCACAGTCACGTCCTCGCAACCTTGCTCGACGAGTGCAGCTATCCGCCTTCATACCTTTGTCGCCCAGGTCTTCATTCCTTCCACTTTGCAACCGCGCTGCCTTGGAGCTTTCCGCCTCTTCTAACCAAAAGAACCATCCCTAACCATGGGATGATTTCTAACCCTAAGAATCTACTGGTTGCGGGGAGTATATCTTCTTGCCTGCGTGGGTCAGCTGCGACATAGGACGGCGTCGCTGACAGGTGGGGCCTATGATTTCTGCGTCAGGATTCTCGACTTGCGCGCTGCAAAATGGTCGCTCATCTGCCACCTTCATCCTTTGCTATGAGGTCTTCTTCAATTGCCTCATCACTTCTCCGGAACGTATTCATCTCGATTCATGGCGCGGTCCTATGTCCACACACGCACAAGTTTCCCCCCTGCATCATCTCGGGATCCCTTTCACGTATTGCAGGCACAACGCACAGAAGGCGAGCACCTTCAATGTGTCTGGCCGACGTGCGAAAAGGGCAAGATGGTGCCGGACGGGCGAGATACTCTGTGGGACGAATGGGTGGTGTTGTCTCGAAAATGAATGCCAGAGAGGTGTCGTGGTTTTGGCGTGGCGAGGTGGCTGAGCAAAGCACGGACAGGTGGCTTGAAGCAACTGTATCTGCATCACACAATGTGGGCCACGCACAGAGCCTTGTTGCTCATCCTGCCCATTCGTCGTCCCCGAGTTTCCGCGTCACACGGATCGCCCTCATTTGTGTCGACCCACATCATTCAGGCTCACGCACATACTTCCCGTGATCCAAGTCTTTGACTTTCTCCCAACGAGTTTGTAGGTGGGCCTTGAAGGGCTAGCTGATCACTCTATCCTGGTGCTTTCAAGTCTTGGTTGTGCGCCATGGACTGTACCGAGCTCTAGCTGTTTTTCGAAACCTCGAGAGTTTTGGTATCGGAGTCCTCAAACGTTGATCAACGTAGCGAACTCGACATGGTTTCGAGGTGGCTTGCGACGTGGAAGACCAGTGTGGAATTGCATCATGGCTGTTGAATGTGACGCGCACAGGAAGCCCTCTCGTCAACTTTATGTATGGTTTGCGAAACTCAACCATGATCAGTCTTTACAGGTGCAGCCCTCCCACCCCCGAATACTTTAACCCAGCCACATATTCCGCTTGCTTGGTTCCGATGCATCAACGGAAGTTTTGTAACCGACCTGTGTCGAGCTGTCCGCTGTTGCCTACGTCACGAGCGCAAGTGATTCCACAAGGATGGCGACTGCCGTAATATGGCCAAGACCTGTCCTCGACGGTAGTGACCTACTTCTAGGTTTTGCTTTTGACACCCTGGTCTGCTTCCTGGCCAACGTTGCTCCCGCTGCACGGCATATCCTGTGATACTGCCATATTTCGCATTGTCGTTTCTCGCTCGCTCACCTTGTCTATCTTTGAGGACTAGCACAGCTGTCTCGAAGGAATGCTTTTCTCGCTGAAATTACCCCTCTCACGGGAGGGGCAATAGAGATTCGTTCTCGAATGCAGCAGGATTGGATCTCTTTTTGATGGTTGTGCAGACGCTTGAATTGTGACTACGCACGGAGAGAGCTGGTGGCGATGGTACGAGATTCAAGGCAGATTGTGGACGCGTTGAACCTGGACTATGGGCACGCACAGAAAGCAAGACGGAAGTAGCTAGCGCTGTTGCGTTCAGCGAGCTGTCATGCAAGCGTATTTCTTTGTGTCACGCGGTCGGGATGAGGAACGGTGCTCTTCGCGGAATCAGGTGGCAAGCTGCACGGCGATGCACGCGGTGGAGCGATGACCAAAGCGAGTGGACGTGTGCACCCCCAGTCATGCGCGGTGCGCGTGCGGGGGATGGGGGTCAGAGTGGGGGAAGGTCAAGTCCTTGGAGACTGGGGAACCGGGCTCGGTCTTGCGATCATGACCGCTGGAATGACTGTGACTGGGGGATTGGTGAGGCACTGAACTGCCGGGGACCCAAGTGACGATCCCAGTAATTTTTCGAGCATGTCGTCTTTTTGACGAGGAATGTTGACTAGTGTTGTTGTCTACTGTAACTATCATCCGAGGGTAATCCAAAGACCATCATGGACGCGTTCTTCAACAGGAAGAGACAGCGACCGCGAAATTCGTCGGTTTCGACGCAGGACTTGGCTGACTCGGTTCCATACGACAGGCTGCCCTCCCTCTCCCGCTCCCCCCTCGCCGTCGGTACCGTCTCGCAGGGTCTCCGTGGCGGACCCACCACATCCGTCATATCCGCCCCCCTCACGAATCCTACTCTCACCGCCAACGGCACAGATCTCAACTTCAACTACCGCACCACCAGGCTCGACAAGGACAAGGGCATCGCCGTGCCTCCCTCAGCGAGACCCGATTCATCGTTCAGTACCGCAGACTCGTCCACCCTCTACAATGAATCTCTCGCTTCTTATCCCGCAAAGCGTCCAAAGACGCCCACCTCCCACAAACTCCGCAAGAGCGAAGCCTCTATCTCTTCCGGCCGCAAGAGTCCTTCCGGCTCCGAATTTGGCTCTGCTCAGATCCCCGCCTCTCCCAGCGTCGCCACCACCATGCTCCGCGCCCTCCAAGCCCAAGATAACACGTCCTCCCGTTTCTCCAGCTCTACAGTCCACTCCGACAGCCACTCCGCTCATCTCTCTCACATCTTCCATAAACCGCACACCGACGAGTTCTATTTCCCTCGCCCAGAAAACGACGACGACATAGAAGCCCTCTTCGCCCGTGTCGCTCAGCAGCGCGATCTACCCAACGTGGACAATCTCTCCATCAACCAGAAGTGGAACATAGTCCATGCCGCAGAACAGGTACGATGGCAAGAGGACAGAAATAGAGGCGACCTAGCTCGCAAACAAGGCGACGTAAGACAACCCACCCTATCCGGCGAGGGCTCTCCCGAGTGGTACATACGCAAGTTCCTGGATGGAACCATTACCGCCAAGCAAGTCTCCAGCGTCTGGGTCTCTCTACGAGGGCATGAAACCAGGTAGGCTGAATACCGCGGCGTGTTTGGATGCCACTCATCCTTTCTTCAGTTGGCTTGATACTTTCATCGACCTCAGGGGTACCGCGGTATTAGCGCAATCCCTCTCGCAGATTAGTCGCAAGCCCAAGAGGTAGTACCCCTTTCTCACACCTCATCGAGTTAGTTCACCTTTCATCCAGAAATCCAGCCGATATACCTTTAGAACAGGAGATCGCCAAATGTCTGAAAGTCATATTTAATAGCATTGTAAGCGAGCTCGTAGCGTCCGTGTCCTATCTATTTCATGCTTCTTATAGACACGCGTCCGGGAAGCCATGAAAATCCCCAATATTGTTACTCAAATAACATCTGCCCTCAATTCTCCGCATCTTCCCACTCGTCGCACGATCATAGAGGTCTTGCTATCTATCGTTTATTGTAGCAGAGATTCCTTAGATCTCGTCTTTCACGGTTTAGCAAATCTCAGCCAGGTCAGTGGCGACTCGACAGGTTGTTACGATTACTGGTTTCAGTCGCTCGAGGGTGTGCTTCGGTCAAGGGGTAAAATGGGTAGTCTTGTAGGTGCCAGCGACGAATTTAAGCGCATAGGTGGAGATGGTGGAATGCTGGTCGATTATGCTGTGAGGTTATCTTCTTTTTCTTTCCCTCTTTCCGTCGCTCATGGGTTGGCCTCAAGCTCCTCAATATCGGTCTGATAGTTCACATCTTGGACGTCATGGATGACCTCGATGTTCGCATACACCACCGCACTCTCATGGATTCTGCTGGCCTTCCACGCATCGTT
Source organism: Phylloporus cf. tubipes (assembly GCA_038094315.1). Lineage (NCBI taxonomy): Eukaryota > Fungi > Basidiomycota > Agaricomycetes > Boletales > Boletaceae > Phylloporus > Phylloporus cf. tubipes. The sequence goes on from JBBPTZ010001016.1 coordinate 11,007, forward strand.
GCCCTTTGTCGCGAGCTTGGCATTGCTGCCATGGATAAACACCTTGACGACCTCGCCGCTATTCTCGAAGAGGACGAACAACGCCTCAGGGAACGTCAAGATACTGCTATGCTGGCTAGCTTTTCCAACCCAGAGGATATCTGGAATGCCTTGTGTTCACGGATGGAGGGTTCGCGCGCAAAAGACTATTTCCTCTCCATAATGCGACATTTATTGTTGATTAGAGAGGAAGGCCCACAGCTTGCCTATCATTATCGACTCCTTGACTCGGTCGTCTCGGATATCGTTATGGACGGAAAACTCGCCACAGCAGAACAAAGAATTGGGCACTCAGTGCAGCGACTGATTGCGCAGTTGAATGAATCTGATAGGCTTCAATTGGCAGAGACAGAGGCTTCTGAAACGCGTGCTCTGGCTCTCCGTCTAAAACTCGAGAAAGAGGCTCTTGAAGAAGAGATATCGCAAGGTCTTGATGGACTCGTCGGCCAACTGAAAGACAAGGTGTCTCGCCTGGAACAGAAACTTGTCGTTGCCCGAGAGACGACTTCTCGACTGCAAAGTCAACTCGAAGTGCAAAAGGCTGGGTACGAGGAACAAATTGCGCAGCTAGAGGCACAGATCATGGAGCTGTTTAGGATGCTGAAAGAAGTTGGGAAGGGCGTGGATAAGATTATTGAATCGAACACGGGGTCTATGGACCGAAAGACTCTTATTGACGTTCTGAACAGACATCTAGAGCGGACAAAGACCATCAGTATCCTTGAAGGCAAGGGCCGGAGGAGGAAGAAAACTGGTGGTGGTGAAGATGATTATGAGACTGATGGGTCGGATCAGGACTCGCGAGACACGACACCTAGAAAGACCGACAAGAGAGATATTTCTGCCCGCGGTCGACCCAACGGGGCGATGAAACCTGTTCGAAGGTCCACAACAAGAGGTGACCATGATTCCCAGTTTATGGACGCAGATGAAGCAGACGTACGTGAGCAGATTCAACATCAACTCGCTGCTGGTGTCAAAATTGTAAGTTCGTACGTGGAGATTTGCAGCGCTAGCTCACGACTCCGACAGCTCTCTCCAGAAGATGACCACATGGCGAGTCCTCGTAGTATTCGAGGCTCTCCGAGGAGGACAAATCGACCCATAGCTGGCGAGGACACACCTTCTTTATCTCGGAAGAATCGATCTAACAACCTCGTTGTCCCACGTCCTGATGATTACCTCGATCACAGCGATCACGGTTCGTCTTCACGTGGCGATGAACGTTACGCTGAAAGTGAACTCGCACAATCCACCTCGAGTACTCTCACGAGCATTGCCCAACCTACGTCTATAAGGTCGGGAGTTGGTTCGACGGAAGGCTCGTCTGGTCCTCAACAACAATCGCTCTTGGAGCAACTTGCGAAACAATTCCATGCACGTGGGCGCGCACCATCAATGTTAGACGGCACTACTACACCCCCCCTCCAGACACTTGCTGAGGAACTGGATTCGACAGACCTTTTACCTTCGCCCCCTCCGCCCCCACCTCCGCCCCCGCCTCCCCCGCCTCCACCAACTCTCTACACTCCGCCAGTAGCAAGTTCCCCGCCTCAGCCGTCCAAAGACGATATGAGTGGTGATCAAAGTC
>JBBPTZ010001017.1:0-12636 GCA_038094315.1 Phylloporus cf. tubipes
ATGACTATGAAGTGATGAGTAATATCGGCCGATGGGTGGAAAGGGGTCATCGTAGGGGAAAAGGAAACAGTGTCCGTGAGAGAAAGGGGAAAATAGGAGGGAATCGTAACAGCTGCTGCATGTATCACCATGAGGAGAACAGCCTTAGGGCTGTGTGGAATGGAAGATCATAGCCTTGCATAGCCCTTCATGCTGCTAAGGCGTGGATCATGTGGCGTAGAAGCGTGAACATGCGTTTGCAGCATGGATCGTGAGTCATGATGGATCACAGATCCGTGAAGATAAAGAATAAGCATAAACATGCATGCAATGCATGTGCGATAAGAATGGCATGAGGCATGAGAAATGGAAACACATAGATAAGGCGCAGCCTCATGTCATGGATAAGAGATAAGGGCTGTGTCTGGCACAGGTTAGAAGATAAGAGGTTGTCCATTGGGGCGACTGTGACAAGTGTGAAAGTGAAGCGTCACGTGTCTGTGAATAAAAAGGAATGAGTAAGTAGAAAATGAAAAATATAGCGTAGCATCCGTTAGGGGCTAATGCCCGTTTGATACTGTAACAGTGTGTGTGTGACCAGTATTTAAGTAGGAGGAAAACATGCACAGACCAAGAATGAGAAAGGAAGCTATCATTGAAATAGGAAAAGAACAATGTAGAACATTATCAAAGAAATATGACTAAGTAAGAGAAGGAAATGCTACTGGATGGAGGAAGACAATGACTAGGAAGTGATGAGTAAGATTGGCCAATGTGAGGAGTGGGTCATCATAGAGGAAAAGAAAATAGTGTCCATGATAGAAGCAGAAGAAAAGGGGTAAATCGTAACATTCCCAACACTTGTAGCTCTTGTGACCAGGCCAGCTGCAATTGTTGCAGTTCCCCAAGAACTTCTTTTTCTTTTTCCATTTTGTATCTGTGCTAAATGCTGCATCTGTCATATGCCGTTTTCTACAAGTTCAACTCCGGTCTCCGCTCCTCAACTCCACACCAACTCCAGTGTGATTTCCCCTATCCTCTGGTCACCTGACCCTCAGACCATTTCTGTTCCTCTTTTGTATATCCTTGTTCTCACTTACTCCATTTGTATTAGTTTCGCTTCCTGTTCTCTCCCGATAGACCTGTGCTTCGCACAGCTCCAGTACTCCGGTATATATGTTCCCGTCTTACTCATTCCTAGTTCTGTCTTACTAATATTTGTAATACTCCAGTAACCCTCCGTTCCGGCTTATGAATCCGGTGTAACTCTGGATGTATATAAACTATGTACTTCACTCTGTACTTTCCTTAGTTCGAATATCAAATTAACTACCTCCTGTCTTCCCGCACTTGAGTCTCTCAGACTCTCCTCTCTGACCTCCGACTCCGAGGACTGCGAGTACAAGGGCGCGACACATAAGTCCTGCACCAAGAGTCCTTGCCCCCCTCCAACTCACCCTGTACCCTCGGTATCTCCGACCCTCCGAAACTCCGGACTTCCCCCAGGAGGATCCAAGTTTAACAGCATCCTTGGATGCTTTGCCCTTTGACTTCCCTCCATCTTGAAAGGTAAGTTAATTGTACTTCTTGATCATGATATCCATTAACATGTCAGGAGTAATTGTTTTGTTTTGCAAACACATTGTCAAAGAAAATGAGACAAGTCCTAGTATGAAAGCAATGCATATACAATGTTGAAAAGATTGTTGTCAGACACAGGTCACCTGATAAATGCCAACTCCTTCCAAAGAGTGATAACTTTGTCTATATGCATATGTGCATCTCCCTCCTCTTTAAATTCAAGCTCACCAAGCTATCATTTGAGTTCTGCACCAATTATCACAAATCACTGCTTGAAAAGATTATGAAGTGTCTCATAGTATTCAAAAGCACTCTTCTTGTTTACAAGTTGGATGAAAAGGAAGTTGGGAAGTGTCATGGTAATGATATGCTAAACCTTTGTGTCTTTCTCCAGCCATTCTAGAAGAAGTTTTTTATATTTGGCCATGGCTTTCTTTTTATCCAAGGTCATTGCCATCCACTCATTAGATTTTCCAACTGCTGAATCTATGGGCTTTAGTTTTATGCTGTCAAGGTATCCACCAAGTCCTTGACTGGTCATGCCAACCTGGAGTTGGATCTTTCATGTAGTCCACTCCTTACTGGACACATCTAGCTTGGGTAGCTTTACCTTCTCAAACATAATAGCCAACATAACAATAAGTATATGTGGTCATTATATATGTGTCTCTGTTAATGATTCATAATTAAAGCACAAGGCTTATAACCTGTGGGAATACACTCAGTGTAAGGTGGAGTCTTCAATTGAGGTATAGATATATGTCACATCCAAATTTATCTATCATGATTATCTAAGTATGTCCATTTGTATTATAGTCTATGCAAACTATACTACAATAACAACTCCTCCTGCTCTGGGAAGAGCCACTCCTCCACTATCTTCACAAACCACTCAAAGGCATTCATCTGCATCTCTGTCTGATCATGTTGGGCCTTGACCATGTGACAGAGTACACTGATCAATCACATGACCACATGCAACCCCACTACAACTGGATCCCTTCTGGTATTCAGCCTCACCTCCAATGTCTTCTCCTCCCCTAACCTATTATGTAAAGTATATGCAATAAGATCTGGACTGTTGAGAGTTGTCAATAATCAAATCAAAGATGTGAAGATAGCAAAGGGCATGCACAAGGGAATGAACCTTGGTACAAACAGAGCATTTCAAAAGCATGCAGAGGCCCATAGAGGTCTGAGGGAATGAGATTAGTGCATGGGTGGCTAGTACTATACTAACCAGAGGTATGAGTGAGTGAGTACAAAAGTTAGTGAAGGATTTTGAAAAGAAGTTAGTGGGTGAAAAGATATAGTACTAAAGATACAGAGGCTGTGGTGAGAAGCAAAAGACAAGTTGGTATCATAGAATAATAACAAAGTCAAGGGAATATAAGACAATAAAAAGATACATACTTGAAGGAGAATAGTAGTGATGTGGGGAGATCTATGCAAGTGTGAAAGCCTAGTAGCACATTTAGTAGACAGAGAAAACAAAAGGTAGCAAGGAAAAGGAGGAAAATTGTAACACAGCCACTTACACCTCACTTTCACCTCCTGGCATGCAACATATGCCAAGGACTTGCCCAACCTAACCTTACAGTCAAGTCTCCACACCTCACACCTTCAGCACTCTTGCAGCAGCCTCCTTACCACCACTTTTTCTTTCTCCTTGCAACACTGTTGCTACATCACAATCTCACAGGCCTACTTCATAGTTAGCCCTACTCAATCCTGAAATTTGAACACTCATCTGTTTCCTGGCAGCCTTATCTTCCACCTGTTCCCATGCCTTTGCCATAATCTCAGCTGCCACCTTCACTATCTTCTATCTTGCCTTCTCCAACCTTTATTGCCCCTCCTCTACCATATACTATATCTTCATCTTCACCACTCACCATGCCTTCTCCTTCACTGCTTGCCTCACATCCTCCTCCACTTTTCTCCTCACCTCCTTCTCCTTTCTTGCCTTCATTTACCACTTTCACTTCACGTACTTTGTGTCAGTGGTTTCCTCATTGTTATTGTTATGCTTGGTAATCTGAGCATTGTTCTACTTTGTAATATCAGTAAGGAAAGGGGTGGTTGTGGCAGTGAACATGTTGTGGTTGGTAATAATGGTAATCATTAAAAATAAAGAGCAAGTCCATCTACATTGAATTTATATGGGTACTTTTTCAGACTCCCTACCTGACCACTTACTTCACTTACTCCACATTGTTCCCAAGTGTGCATTATCCACAAGATCTTCAATGATTCAGACCTAAGAAGGGGATACTATCATATGCCACTTTTCACAAGTCCAACTTCAGCCACTTATCAATTCCATGCCAACTCCAGTGTTATTCTCCTATCCTTAGGTCACCTAATCCTTAGACCATTTTTGTTATGCTTTTGTATATAGTATCCTTGTTCTTGCTTACTCCATTTGTATTAGTTCAACTTCTTATTCCCTTGTTCCATCTTACTAATATTTGTAATACTCCAGAAACACTCCATTCCAGCTTATAAATTCAATGCAACTTTAAATGTATATAAACCATGTAATATTTACTGTAGTTGCCTCAGTTCAAATATTAATTTAACCTTCTCCTGTTTTTCTTGCACTTAAGTCTCTCAACTCTTCTCTCTTCTCTCTAAGAACTATGAGTACAAGGGCACAACACATATGTCCTGCACCAAGAGTCCTTGCCCCTCTCTGACACACTCTATATCTACTCAGCACCTTCACTGCTCCAAAACTTTGGATCCTCTGCCTAGAAGAAACCAGGTTTAACAATGATATAAGTAATAGATAAACACCACTGTTGTTACGCTTGACCTGGGTAGGGGTCAGTATAGCCTTGGTCTTTGAGATGATGTCAGCTGAAGTGTAAGCTTGATGGGACATAAGGGAGTCCTAGAGATGTGGGTCTAACTAGAAACATAGGGGCACAAGGACAAGGAGGCTAAATCAAGAAGTGAGGCTAGGTGAACAATAAGACAGACTTGGAGTAGGCAGATCACTTGGTGTTTTGCCAAGGAGAACTAGCTTAAAGTGTACATGTGTATGCAACCAGTATTTAAGTGGAAGAGAAAAGCGCATGGATCAAGATAACAAAAGGAAAGTATTTCCAGAATAGGAAAAGAATAACATGGAACATTATCAAAGACAGATGACCAAGGTAAGAAGGAAATGCTGCTGGTGGAGGAAGTATAATGATGAGCAAGTGATAAGTAATTGGCTAATGAGGAAGGAAGTGAGTCATTATAAGAAAAGGAAACAGTGTCTGTAAGAAAAAAAAAGGAAAAAGGGGTGAATTGTAACAACTGTCATGAGAGAGGTGGCTGTAGAGAAGGCTGTCCATAAAACAAGAAGAAACATCATAGAAAGACATGGGGTACCTACCATTAAAACTAAGAGAGAATAATATAAGACCACTAAAGAAGATAAAGAAGCTGCCATGTTAGCAAGATAACAAATAGGTAGTATTCCCAGCACAAGAAAGAGTCAAAGTAAAAAAAAAATAAAAGGAAGATAGACTGGAACAATAACTTGACTATAACAAACATTACCTCTCATTGTTCAAGTCTATGCTTGTTTTTACCTGGGCCAAGCATAACAGTAGTTCTGTGATATTCCTCCACATTCTACTATTTATGTACTCTAAAGTACTTATTGTTGAGAGGAACAGAACAGGACACATAGTCACCATCTGTTATGTGAAACATACACAACAAGATCCAGACCATCAAGAGTTGTCAATGATCAATCTAAGGGATGAAGGTAACAAGGGGTGTGCATAAGGGAGTTGCCTTAGCACAGACAGTGCACTTCTGAAGCATGCAGAGGCTTATAGAAGTCCAGAGAGGATGAGTCAAGATAATATGCTTGTATTGCATAGATCAAGAATAAAGAATACTGTATATGCAGTAAAGATATATATACTCAGATGGTACATAAGCAACAGAACATGATGGAACTGCATAGAAGGACTGTGGATGACACATATGTATGAGTAAGATGGAAAAAAGTGGGGAAATGAGGCTGTTGTGAGAGAGATGACTGAAAGAGAAGGCTGTTCATAGGAAACATACAAGATGATCAAGAAGAAAGTCTGGAGCCCCTTCTGATAGGATCTGAAGGAATGGCTAGGGGCCAGAAGGTGGGATATAGGCACTGCCAGGTCAGTAATACAACAAAGAGATAGTGTTCCCAACAGAGATCAGAATCGGAGTAAGCAAAAAAGAAAAGAAATACAGACATGTGCAATAAAATAACCATAACACCATCATGTACTCACTCACCTGGGCTGTCACACAGACAATGCCACAGGCTGAGGGAAGGAACTGGCAAAAGCTAGTATATATCTGATTGAATGTTGGGTAACACTAAGATGGTTGTGGTGCCAGTTCAAGGAGTATTAAAAATCCTATTCAAACTCAGTAGCAAGTCAAGATATTTATATTAAATACATATAGGGGCATATTACTAATGATTACTACTTACAGTAGACTAATTATCAACACTTACACTTTGCTACAATCTTGTTATTACAACCTTTATCCTTACTTTGCTATGCTATATGTTATTGTTATATACTGTTCTCCACCAAGTCCAACTCCAAACTTCCAACACAACTCCACATCAACTGTTACGGTCGTGCTGCTGCGTCGGTCTGTTTTCCTTTTCTCTTTTGCCTATTCCGATCCCAGCCCTTGCTGGGAACATTACATTTTCGTTGTATCACTGAACCGGCAGCTCCTCTATCCCGCTTTCTGGCCTGACGCTGTTCCTTCAGATCCTACCGGAACAGGCTCTGGACTTTATTCTTAGTCATTCCATATGTTTCTATGGACAGCCTCCGCTCCTCTGCCGTTTCTCTCATAACGGCGTTGTCTCTCCGCAATCTTCCCACTAACTCATGCGTACTTACCTATCTGCAGTAGTTTCCATCCGCTTCCATGGAGTTCTATAGCTTACATACACATCGAGTACTTATACCGCCGCTGCCTGTACAGTAGTCCTTATTCTTGATCTTCGCAATCTAGCGTAGTTTCTTGAACCAACCCCGGGATCTCTTCGAGCTGCTGCACACTCTTGAGTTGCTCTGTAAGTTCCTAGGCGATTCCTAGTGAACTCCCCTCGTTTACCTTCGACCTGACGACCGACCCATCGTCCGCACCTTCAGATTGAACCTCGGCCACACCTGACGTTCTGGATCTTCGTTCGCTGCACTACGCGTAACACCAACTCCAGGTGCTTCCCTCTATCTTCACATCATATGACCTTTGGACCTTTCAGTATCTTCTTTAATCTCTTCTTGTTTTCTATTCCATATTATGTTAACCCCTTTCATACTAGCTCCACACTTTGTTTCTGTTATGCAAAGCATATGCAACAAGATCTGGAACATTGAGAGTTGTTGACATTCAAACTGAAAAATGAAGGGGAGTAAAGGATGTGCACAAGGAAATATGCCTTGGCACAGACAGAGTAACTCAATAGTGCACAGAGGCTAATAGAGATCTAAAGAGAGTGGTTCAAAATAGTACACTTGAATTGCACAGATCAAGAATGCTTTATTGTACATACAGCAGAGGTATATATACTCAAGAGGTACATAAGTAGTGGAATTCAAGGGAATTGCATGGAACAACTGCAGAATGATATATACATATGAGTAACATGGGAGATGAAGGGGAAATGAGGCCATCATGAGAGAGATGGCTGAATAGGTAAGCTGTCCAACAGAATCATAGAGAAACAGAAGAAGTGTTAAGACCAGGTCCTTTGAGGGCAAGGGTCCAGAGTTAGATTGAAGTGGGGGTACCAGGTAGATATGGAATTGGTCAGAGGGGGTGAGGACTCTTGATGCAGGATTTATGTGTTGCATCCTTGTACCCACAGTTCTTGAGGGTCAGAGAGTTACAGGAGAGTCTAAGGACTCAAGTATGAGAGAGAGGGAGAGAGAGAATTCAGAGGAGACTTTGTTGATATTCAAACTGAGGTGCTATACCATAATTATATAAATTTATATACATTGGAGTAGTATTAGATTTGTAAGACAAAACAGAGTGTAGTCAGAGGAATGTACATTAGTAAAATGAAACTAGGGAGCTGAATAAGATGGGAGGGAGAATGCTGGATTACTGGAGCTATGCTATGCATAGGTCTATTAGAGGAAATGAAAAGTGGAGCTAGTACTAAAAGGTAACATAAAGTGGATACAGAAAACAATAAGAGACAAATGGAGTTACAGGTAGGTTTGAAGATCATATGACCAGAGGTCACAAAGAGACATCCAGAGTTTTGTGGGTGGATGAGTCTGAAGTTCAGAGTTGGACTTAGTCAAAGGGTGGCATATGACAAGAGGGCAATATTGAAGCCTCTTTTGGTTGAAGTGGTGTCATGTGCCACCTTTCAACTAAGTCCAACTTTGAACTCCAAACTCATTCACCCATGAACTCCAGATGTTTCTCTGTGACCTCTGGTCACATAACCTTTGGACCTATCTGTAACTTCATTTGTCTTCTATTGTTTTCCATATTCACTTTATGTTACCTTTTTAGTACTAGCTCCACTTCTTGTTTCCCCTAATAGACCTGTGTGTAGCATAGCTCCAATAATCCAGTTTTCTCCCTTCTGTCTTATTTAGCTTCCTTGTTTCATATTACTAATATACATTCCTCTGGCTACACTCTGTTCCATCTTACAAATCCAATGCTATTCTAATGTATATAAACTCTTTTAATTATAGTATAGCACTCCAATTTGAATATCAACATAACCTCCTCCTAATTCTCTCCTCTCTGACCTCTAACCTCTGAGGACTGCAAGTACAAGAATGTGACACATATGTCCTGTGCCAAGAGTCCTTGCCTCTCTCCAATCTGCTCTGTACCTCCTTAGTACCTCTGATACTCCAAAAACTCTGAATCCTTTGCCTAGAAGGACCTGAGTTTAACAAGTGAATGGAATGACAAAGGGCTAGAATGAAGCATAAAGGTGCTATTAGTTCAGCAATACAACAAAAAGGTAATGTTTCCAACTGGGCTTAGAATCTAAGTAGGAAAAGAAAAAGAGAAAAAGAGATCCATGCAGCAAGACAACCATAACATTACCCCCTTCCAACAATCAAGTCCCTGGCTCAATTTACTTAGTATATCCTTGGAAAATCACCTCAGGGGTGGATAAATGATCTGTTATCTCTATAAATATCCTTAGCCTGATCTGCTGATAAGTGTTTGAGTGAATAGTCAATGTTACAGTTGTATTATTGCATGCATTTATTTTTCTCTTTTCTTTCTCATACCTAGATCCAGAGTCTGGCTGGGAGCACTACTTATTCATTGTATCACTGAATTGGCAGCATCTCTATGCTTTTTTCTAACCCCTTGCTGTACTTTCAATATTGGAAGAGATTCCAGATACTATCCTTTACCATCTTGTATATTCCCCACTTGGACAGCCTTCTTTACCACTGCTTCTCTCACAACAGCATTGTCTTCCCTTCATTTACATCATCCATAGTAGTTAGTCATTCTGCAGTTTGTTCCATGTGATTCTATCGCATTCTGTGGCTTACCTACATACTATGTATAAATACCTGCACTGCCTGTACAATAGTTCTCTATTTTTGATCTACACAATACAAGCATACATTCTAGTCTCATCCTCTGGACTTCTGTAAGCCTCTGCAAGCTCTTGAATCACTCTGTCTGTGCCAAGACTTATTACCTTGTGCACATCTTTCATTACCTTTGCCCCTTTGGATTGATTATCAATGACTCTTGATAGTCTGAATCTTATTACATACACTTTGTGTAACAAAAGATCAAGAATCTCCCTCCATTCCTTCTATCTAGAAGCAGGACTGACCCACCTTTGTCAATATAGCTAACTCTTCAAGAACCCCTTGCTTTTGCCTTCTGCAGTCAGACAATAAAGACACTGTCCCTCTCATATCATACACTTTCCATCACCCTTAACCCCAGCTCACCAGCCTTCCCCTGTCAGCTTGATCCAGTCCTTTACCCATTGTACCTCTGCCCACTCATACTCCTAGTCCTATACAGGTTACCCCACCTTAGTCATTCCTCATGTTTTCCATCACTGAGCTCAAAGTGGCCTTATCCACTGACTTCTCCAGAGAACCTGCTGATGCCATGCATTGGATGAAGGCCATGTGTGCCTACTTCACTATCAACCCTACACTCTTTGCTTCAGATGAGGCTAGAGTCATGACAGCCCTGAACAAGATGAGTAAGGGTCACAATATCTCCTTCTCAGAAATGTGGTATGACCACATGACCAGCACCACCATCCCCACCAGTGAAAAAACCTTTGACAAACTCATTACCACCTTCAAGACCACATTTTATTCTTTTAATGTCAAAGCCACTACCTGCCACAAGCTCATCAAGCTTGTACAGAAGTCTTTCCACACCACTAAAGGTATTACTGATGATGGCTTCCAGAAATACATCATGGACTTCCAGAACCTCACATCTAAGGCCAGAATGACTGATTAGGACATCCTTATCAACACATTCTCCTTGGGCATTGACTCTCATATCACCATGCTTATCCTGGGGATCAAAAAGATACCCACTATCATTACCGAATGGATTGTCAAAGCCAAGGCTTTCCACACCCAGCTTTCCTGCATGGATGTGCTCAAGAAAAAATGGTCTATTTCCTCCTTTACCCAGCATTGTTCCACCTCCAATCTCAATGCCATGAATATTGACATCATTTGCATCAACAAGCTCACTCCTGCTGAATACATCAAATGTGTCAAGAAAGGACTTTGCTTTCATTGTTACAAAAAGGGCTACAATGCAGGCCAGTGCCATAGTGCCTTAAGCACCCCAGCACCTGCTCCCACTTTCAGAACACCCACACCACCAAGACTGCTTCCACTTCACCCACCCCAATTACATTCACTCCCACTTCCCCATTTGCCATTGACACCTACATCAACACCCTCAAGATGCAGGGCAAGGATGAGGCTGAAATCTTGCAGATCCTCAAAGTCTGCTTTGAAAAGACTGTCAAAGAAGAAGTCTCCATCACTGCCATAGACATCTCAGATTTTTAGCTAGGAAAGCTGCCTCAACATTTCCTTTCCTTACTATCTCCAATGTAATTGTAACACTGCCAAATAAATATACACACCTTGTTCCAGTCAAACTACAAGTGCTTGGAAAGACCATCAATACCTTCATCTTTATTGACTTCAGAGCCACTGGAAATTTCATCAACATTGGTCTCCTTACCCAGGCTGATTTCCCTTTGCAATGCCTCCCCCAGCTTATTATTGCTTACAATGCAGACAGTACCACTAACACCAAGGGAATAATCTGCTGGAAAACACAGATCACTCTCAAGTTCCTTTTAGTTGATGACAATGAAGAACTTATGGTACTCAGCCTTGGACACCATCAGATCATCCTTAAAATGCCATGGTTATAATATTGAATCCCCTGCATTGACTGGTCTGCCAATCACATCACCCTTCCTCATAATGCTTGCCCCCTTAATGATGAACTCTATATCCTACAGTGCTACCTTGTTTGATATCTAGGATTAGATGTTGACCAGGAGATTGCTGAATTCTATGATTTTCACTATGGATTCTTTGAGGACATGAATAAAATCACCATTTCCACATAGCTTGCACAGGAAAACACTCTGAAGAAACAGAAGATTCCAGAATGGTATAACAACTTTGCAGATGTCTTCTTTGAAAAGACCCACAAGAAACTCCTCCCACATCATCCCTATAACCACACCATTGAGCTCAAACCCTCCTTCATCCCAAAGATTGCCAAGGTACTGTACATCTGCTTAACCCAGCTAAACATGAGGCATGCAAGGCCTTCATCAAGGACATCTCAAGACCAGATGGATTGTCCTGTTTAAATCCCCCCAAGCCTCTCCATTTTTCTTTATACCCAAGAAGGATGGATCTTTTTGCCCATGTCAAGACTATTAATATCTCAACTCCCACACCATCCACAATGTGTACCTGCTTTCCCTTATTCTGGAACTCATTGATGACATGAAAGAGTCTACTTTCTTCACCAAGTTCGACATCTGGTGGAGGTACAATAATATCTGCATCTGTGAAGAGGATCAATGAAAGGCTGCATTTATTACATCACTTGGTCTCTTTAAATCCACTATTATGTTTTTCAGTTTCAATAACCCTTCCCACCTTCCAAGTATTTATGAATCACATTTTCACTGATATAATTGAAGAAAAGTGGCTCAAAATCTATATGGACAATCTAGGGATACACACCAAAGACAATGTTGCCCTTCACCACAAGTGCACCTAATGCATCCTTCAGTGCCTTTGGAAACACAAACTATCACTTAAACTTTCTAAATGTTTCTTTAACACCCTCCACATGAAGTACCTCAATCTTGTCATTGGACAAGGCAAGATCAAGATGGACCTCACCAAATTGAAGGCTATCAAGAACTGGAAGCTGTCCTCTACTGTCAAAGGTGTTTGCTTGTTTATGGGCTTTGCCAACTTTTACTGCAAATTCATTCCAGACTTCTCCAATATCATCACCCTTCTGAATCTGCTCACTTAAAAGAATGAACCCTGGGCCTGGACAGGCTACCAGCAATGTACTTTTGACCAGTTAAAGTCTATTTTCTCCTCCACTCCTGTTCTCCTCATTCCTGATGTTACTAAGCCATTCTCCATTATGTCCAACACTTCCCTGATTGCAGCTGGAGCTGTCCTCATACAGTCCAATATCAATGGTAATCCCTATCCTTGCACCTACTTCTCTTGCACCTTCAGCTCTGCAGAGTGCAACTATGACATTTATGATTATGAACTTCTTGCTGTCATCCTTGCTCTTGTGGAATGGTGAAATGACTAGCCCCTCAGGACCAACCGCTTACCCTTAAAATCAAGTAAGGGGCCTTGGACGGATAGTGGAATCTTACTAGGATTGGCTAGGAAACTCCAAGAGAACAAGACTAGGGAAAATCCTAGTGCTTGTCCTTGGCCTTTATATACTGGTCTAGTGTTTACAACAGTAGACACTACATCTATGATATCTTACACTATC
>JBBPTZ010001018.1:0-12599 GCA_038094315.1 Phylloporus cf. tubipes
GCGAACTGTTCTCTCTTTGAATCCTGTTACCCATTTCTGCGTCCATCAATTTCTTCTTTCTTGTTCCGTTCCTTTTCCGCTTCCGTTGCTCCCGGGCCACCTTCAATGGTACCAGTGACTTATGACAATCTCTCTTCCATCCAAACCGTGTTATCCCCACTGACCATGCCTGCTCTCTTTTCCTCTATTGCTTCAGACACTATCCATTCTTGCTGGACTTATAAGCCTGTTGCTAAGAAGGTCCAGGCGGTTCTGGCCCCTCTTTCGGAGGAGTACTGGATTGTCTGACACCTTCCAGATAATCCACTTGCCTGTCTCAAACCATTACCTACTCCCCCCCCCCCCCCAATTTTGTTCCAGGTTCTTGCTTTACTCAGGAGAGGGCAGATGCTCTCGACCTTGATCCGGTGAAATGGCTCTGGCCAGAAAAACTCAAACTCGTCCAGTGGTTGGTGTGCGACCATGAGATGGCCTTTGCTTGGGTCCCTACTGAGCATGGTTGTCTCAAGGAGCGTTACTTTCCTCCAGTGAAGATCCCGACAGTACCCCATACTTCTTGGGTGCTCCACAACATTCCGATTCCTCCTGCAATTCAGCAGCAAGCTATCCAGATCATCAAGGTCCGTATTGCCTCAGGGGTATATGAGCCATCAACTGCGGCATATCGCTTGCACTGGTTCTGTATCCTAAAGCAGGATGGGAAATCCTTCCACTTGGTCCATGACCTCCAACCTCTTAATGCTGTAACCATCCAGGATGCGTCTGTTCCACCCTTTGTGGAGCAGTTCACCGAATCCTTTGCCGGTAGCATGGTATACGGCATGCTGGACCTGTTTGCAGGTTATGATCAATGCCTCTTGCATCAGGAATCCCATGATCTTACCTCTTTTTCGAGCCCACTTGGGCCTCATCGTTTAACCACTGTTCCGATGGGATATACTAACATTGTGCAGATTTATCAGGCAGATATGTGCTTCATCCTTCAGGATGAGATCCCTGCACATACCATGCCTTTTATCGACAACCTTCCAGTCAAGTCTGGCCGGACCTGTTACCAGCATCTGGACGGTTCCTATGAGACCATCCTGGAAAATCAGGGCATCCACCGTTTCATTTGGAATCATCTCATTGTTGTTAACCGCATTTTACAGAGACTTCAGAATGTCGGGGCTACAGTTTCAGCCAAGAAATTTGTCCTTGCCACTCCCAATGTGACGATAGTAGGGCACAAGTGCACCTTCGAAGGGCACATTCCTCACGAAGCCAAAGTCCAAAAGATCAGAAATTGGCCGGAGTGTGCGAACCTTACCCAAGTCCGCAGTTTCTTGGGAACCTGTGGCGTTCTCTGCATTTTTATCAAAGATTATGCTAAACTATCCTGTCCGCTGGTGGACTTGACCTGCAAAGGCATAGCATTCACTTGGGGAGAGGCCCAGCGGACAGCCATGCAATGTCTTAAGGATGAAATCATCTGGTCTCTGGCACTCCAACCACTCGATTATGAGTCTGGACATGAGATCACCCTGGCAGTCAATACTTCTCTCATCGCTGTTGGGTATATTCTTTCTCAAGAAGGGGAGGATGGCAAGTGCTATCCGAACTGGTTTGGTTCCATTACTCTTACCAAAGTCAAGAGCCGCTATTTGCAAGCAAAGCTCGAGCTTTATGACTTGTTCCATTCCCTTTGGGCAGTTTGCATCTTCATATTCAGCGTTACTAACCTTACAGTGGAAATGGATGCGAAGTATATTAAAGGGATGAAATCCTGACCTCCAGCCAAATGTGACCATCAATCGGTGGATCGCTGGTATCCTTCTATTCCATTTCAAGCTCATCCATGTTCCGGCGGAACGTCATACCAGTCCAGACAGGCTTTCGTGTAGGCCTCCAGCCGAAATGGATCCTCCGGATGACGATGCGTTTGAAGACTGGATCAATGATTCTTATTCCTTTGCGATTGTACTGATGAATGACCGCTCTCCTATGGTCCTACCCTCTAGTTCTGTCCTGTCCAGGACGGAGCATCCACCCTCATTATCTGTGTTTTTCACTAATGTGTCGTTTCAGGGAGTCTCGACTCCGGAACCCTTGGTTCTTCCACGATCACCCCAGTCTATCGCCAAGAAAGACCGACTTCAGCACATACGCCAGTTCTTGCAAACGCAGGAGTGACCTCCCAACCTTTCCAACAAGGACTTTACTGCTCTCATTGCAACAGCTCAGAGATTTTTCGTGCTCAATGGTTCCATGTGGCATCGCCAGCCAGAAAATTGACACCAGCTTGTTGTTCTGGAGGACCAACAACTCAGACTGATTTGGGAGGCACATGATTACCTTGGGCACAAGGGTGTCTACACAGTCCAGTCTCAGTTGCTCTTGTGATTCTGGTGGCCAATGCTCCTCACTGACATCAAGTGGTTCATTCATACATGCCATGAATGCCAGATTTGGCAGGTTGAAAAACTCCAGATTCTGCCCACTGTCCCGGTTATCGGGGGTCTTTTTCATAAAGTTCATATGGATATGATGCTAATGCCAAAAGCCGCTGGGTACCGGTATATTGTCCAGGCCCGCTATGCGTTGACCGCGTATCCGGAATGGTGCATGTTGCATTCCGAGAATGCATCAGGGTTGGCGTCCTTCATTTTTGAAGAGATCCTATGTCAATGGGGTCCAGTATCCGAAATTGTTACTGACAATGGTCCGAGCTTTATACAAGTGGTCGACCTTTTGGCTTCTAGGTACCATATCCATCACATCCGTATCAGCCCCTATAACTCTCAGGCTAATGGTGTGGTCAAACGGCATCACTATGATGTCCAGGAGGCCATCATCAAAAGTTCCTTGGGGGAGATGCACTGGCATCGCTCAGTGCACTCAGTGTTCTGGGCAGAACGGGTAACTATCCTGAAATCAACAGGTCTTTCTCCATACTTCATGGTTCATGGGATCGAACCCTTATTTCCTTTTGATCTATCCAAAGCTACCTTTCTTGTTCCAATGCCAGAAGCTGACGAAATCTCTACTACTAGACTTGTCAGCTGGCGGGCTAGACAGCTCTGTTACGATAGGCCCGGGTAGGGACTAGCGTAGTCTTGAAGTTCCTGAGGACCAAGCGAGGGGCGAGGGACAAAAGGCAAAGTGTCCTAGGGAACTCCTAGTGACGGGCGACTGTTGCGATACGCAGGGAGTCGTAGAGCCTCAAGGACGTTGAGGCGACGAAGGACAAAGTGGTGTTGCGCAACGACGACGGTCGAAGCAACACAGAGGTCGATCAGAAGGCGACCTAAGACTTAGAGAGGGCGAGGCCTTAGCACGGCTAAGGGGACAAGACAAAGGGGCGCTTGGATTCAGGTGGAAGTACAAGAAACAAGGCGAGGGAATCCAAGCGACTACGGTAAGGACTAAGTACTGTTGTACAATGTTGTCAAGGGTGTCTTTCTCGTACGTGAAGGTAAACACGCGAGTCGAAGTACGAGCAGTGGTACCGTAAGAAGTCAAGGTAACAATGGGCTTACTGAGACGAGATACGTACTCAAAGAGGGCGGAAGGAGTGTCTGTGTGAAGGGAAGTAGCGATGGAAGGGGACAACATAGGAGGGAAAAGAATAAGTCGTAACACTTCCCTTCTTGCTTATGTCATCCTCATTTCCCCTTAGTATATAAACCTGCCTGTCCCATACTATAGCTTCTCATGCTTGTCTTTCCTAAACTACTACCTGGAATCCAAGCCCCTTTGTCCTGCTCCTTAGCTGTGCTAAGGTCTTGTCCTCTCTTGGTCTTAAGCCTACCATCGAGTGGCTTCTGTATTGCTTCGACCATCATCATTGCACAATACCCCTTTGCTTCTTGATATCTCAATGCCCTTGAGGTTATCTCATCTCCCTGCATATTGCAACAGACATATATCACTAGGAAATCCCTAGGACCCTTGCTGCCTGTCACCCCTTATGCTCCAGGTTTCTTAGGACTACGCTAGCCCCTCCCTGGGTCTATCGTAACAGGTGGTGGTATAGTTGTAATGTCATTGAACAATGGAGTGACAGAGGTCTGGGGAGTCTGGAATATAGACTTGTCCTTGGTAAATGAGGATACTGGCATTAAATTGCCAGTCTGAGAGGCAGGAATGGAATTTGGCAGGGACTTCTCCAGGAAGGGAGTGGAGGGATTGGAGGACAAAGGGGTCAGATTCAGAGGATTAAGCAATTTTAGTGACAAGCTCTGTGTCAATGAGGTTGATGAAGAGTTTGGGGGGTAGGAGGGTGATGTCTTCATTGTCTGTGTTGGTGGTTGGGAAGTATTACGCTTGACCTGGGTAGGGGCGAGCGTAGTCTTGGACTAGCAAGTTGATGTTGTCAGAAGCATGGGCCCGACTGGATGTGGGGAGGTCTAGAGGCATATGCCTGACTAGAGTTGAAGTACAACGAGGTGGTTGCAGGGAGGCAAGAGGTCAAGGAAGTTGGCTAGGCAAACAACAAGACAAACTCGTAGTAGGTGATCAGTTTGGTGTATTGCCAAGAAGAAATAGCTTAGAGTGTACATGTGTGTGTGACTGGTATTTAAGTAGAAAGGGAATGTGCACAGATCAAGGATGAAAAAGGAAACTATTGTCAAGATAGGAAAAGAATGTTGTGAAACAACATTGAAGAAGTATAACTAAGTATGAGAGAAAAGTGCCATAGGGTGAGGGGAAATGATGACCAGGAAGTGATGAGTGATATTGGCTGATGTGTGGGAAGGTGTCATTGTAGGTAAAAAAGAATAGTGTCCATGAGAGCATAAAGGGAGAAGGGGCAAATCATAACAGGAAGTGATCAGGGTGGCAGGAGAGAGTGTCAGATGCATCTAATTGAGCACCAGGGACATGGGTGAATTTGAGGTCAAATTCAGAGAGGTTGAGGAGCCATCATGCTTGGGGATGGTTAAGCTTTTGAGGTTGGCAGAAGTAGGTGAGGTTCTGGTGGTTGGTGAAGATTTGAACTGGGTAACAGTGCCAAGAAGGTAGTGGCACCAGGTGGCAAGGGCTTGCTGTTATGCATAGCATTGCAACAGAGATCTGGAACGTTGGGAGTGGCCAAGGTTCAACTGAGGGTATGGACGACAGGTCAGTCGTTGGGTCAAAGGTATATGAAGGGGGTTCTCAAGGAATCACCTTGGAACACACAGAGCACTTCAGTGGCGTGCAGTGGCTAGTAGAAGTCCAGGGGGTGGTTCAAGATACAACGCTAAGATTGTGCAGATCAAGAATGGAGTCTACTATACATGCAGTGGAGGTATATATACTAGATCATATGTAAGTGGTAGAATCTGATGGAAGTGGATGGAACTACTGCGGATATGTCAATATGTATGAGTCAGTGGGAGGGGAGCAGAACAATGACACCATTGTGAGAGAAGCAGCGGAGGAGAGAAGCTGTCCATAGAATGTATGAGAAGGTTAGGTAATAAGCCCAGGGCCTGGTCTGGTAGGATCTGAAAGAACAGTGTCAGGCCAGAAAGTAGAGTAAAGGGACTGCCGGGTCAGTGATACAATGAAAATATAATGTTCCCAGTATGGACAAGGTCGGAGTAAGTGAATGAAAAGAGAAAAACAGACCGACGTAACAGCACAACCGTAACATTACTTCCTTCCAACAATCAAGTCCCTGGCTCAATCTTCTTTGTAAATCCTCTAAAGGTTACCTCCAGGGCAGATAAGTGATTGGTTATCTCCATAAATATCCTTAGCCTGATCTGCTGATAAGTTCTCAAATGGACAGTCAACGAGTACATGCCCAAACTGAGCATAGCATGAGCATGGGTGATGTTACGCGTAGCGTTGCGAACAAGTCGATCTTTGAACGTCGAGGGTCGTCGAGGTTCAACAGAGGTATACGGACGACGGGTCAGTCGTCGGGTCGAAGGTTTTACGAGGGGAGTTCACTAGGAATCGCCTAGGAACTTACAGAGTAACTCAGAGCGTACAGAGGCTCGTAGAGATCCGGGAGGTGGTTCAAGAAACAACGCTAGATTGCGTAGATCAAGAATGAGACTACTAGTACAGGCAGCCGCGGTATAAATACTCGATAGTACGTAAGCAACAGAAGTCCATAGAAACGGACGGAACTACTGCGGATGAGTCACTACGTATATGTCAATGAGAATGGAGCGGAACGACGACGCCGTTGTGAGAGAAGCGGCGGAGGAGAGAAGGCTGTCCATGGAAACGTACGGAAGGATCAAGGAAAATACCCGGGGTCAGTTCCGGTAGGACTAGAGGGAACGGCGTCTGACCAGAAGGCGGGGTAGAGAAGCTGCCAGGTCAGCGATACGACGAATAGGTAGTGCTCCCAGCAAGGGCCGGGGTCGGAGTAGGCAAAGGAAAAGAGGAAAACAGACTGACGCAATAGTACGACCGTAACAGGTGACCAGGGCAAAACCTGGCACTATGTCCCCAGCGACTGCAAACGTCGCATTGGACACAGAGACAATTAGATTCATTGTGGCCTGGGGTGGATATGTGACAGTGAGGGCAGGAATAATGAGGGCAGTTCTTGCGATAGTGACCCAGAGTGTGACACCGAAAGCACTCGTTTAATGCCAAGGTGGGCAGGCGGATGAGGGAGGATGGGACTACTTGGGTGGGGGAGGAGAATACATTGCCTGCTTCCATGTGGGCCATCCAGGTATGGATTGTCTGAAAAGTAGTGGCATCATGATGACTTCCATCAAAAGGGTTGATGGCAGGGGGGTCAACTGTGGTGGAGGTTTCAGAAGGGACAGGAGAGGAGATGCGGTCAATGAGAGCCATGGTGGGAGCAGGAACAGAGATGGAGGAGGGATCCAAAGATGGCGCAAAGATGGGAGCAGGGACAGGGAGAGGTGGGGGTGATGGGGTAAGTGGGGAGTGAATGTAGCGGGTATGTTCTTTGGGTGACATGCATAGGAAGATGCGATGGAAGATAGTATAAATGTCATAAGTGGGGATCTGTTCTATAAAATTGGCAAAACCGTGAAGATGGAGTAAGGTCAAGATATGGGTGGGGGTGTTGTTGATAAGGAGATGCATGGGAGCACTGAAAGGGGCAGGTAGATCGCTAGGAGCAGCTTGACTGTGATATACCTGGGTAGTGGAGACATCAAGGAAGAGACGAATGAGTTCCTGAGAAACTTCATTAAGCTGGAAGAGGGGCATGTGTTCAATGATGCCAAGGAGGTGGCTATCAGTAAGTATCGCAGTGTAGAGGAGGTGTAAAAAGTGGACAGGCAAGTGGCATGGGAAGACCGGTCGGAAGCGGATGGGTGAGGCAAGGTAAGAGGAGTCAGAGGAGGTGGAGGAGAATGAGGACATGGTGAAGGAGCATATACAAACAGGGAGGGGTGAGGAGGTATGACCTAGGACAGGTTTCAAGCCTGCTTATAAGCAGACAGGATGTCAGGGGCATGGCAGAGGTTGGACTCGGGTTCCCAGGTGTTTTCTGATGATGGATAGCCTTTTCATGCAGTTAGGTACTTGTGGCGTCCTGGTGCACCCCAGTGAGATACGATCTTGTTGACCTCATACTCTTCTTCTGATCCGACTAGATCTGGTGGCGATCGGGTGAAGTTGGGGCCGAAGGCGGGAGTTTCGCGATAGGAGGATAAGAGTGAGGCATGGAAGACATCATGTATTTTCCAAGTGGGTGGTAATTGGAGGCGGTACACAAGGGGAGATAGTACCTGAGAGATTTCAAATGGGCCCAAGCATTTGGGTGCAAGCTTCTGAGAGAGGTATGTGATATGGAGATTTGAGGCCTCTAACCAGACCTTATCTCTGACTTTCCAGGGGAAGAAGTTCTGGGTGGAGCACGCTGTCATGATCTGACAGGCTGAGTCAAGTGCGGCCAGTGCTTCATCATGGGCTTTGTCAAGGAGTGTGAGATGTTTCTCTAGGGCCAGGAGGAAGGTTTTTCCAAGTGGTGGGTAGGAGCAGGGTTTGTAGCCAAGGAGAAGGGAGAATGGGGAGACCTTGGTGGCGCTGTGGGGCATGGAATTATGATGGAATTCGGTGGTGGTAAGAAGATCAGGCCAGGATGATGGGTTATTGCCACAGAAGATACGTAGGTAGGTCTCAATCTCCTGGTTGGTGTGTTCAGTTTGTCCATCTGTCTGGGGGTGGTAGGCAGTGGAGAGGCGGACATCATATTTCAGGAGGCGAGCGAGTTCCTTGGCAAAGGTGGAGGCAAACTGTGGGCCATGATCAGAGATGATGGAGTCGTGGAGGCTGAATCATTTGAACACATGATGGAAAAACAGGGTGGCTATGCTGAGAGCATCGATGGTTTTCAAACAAGGGCATAAAATTACCCCCTTCAAAAGGCCTTGGTCGACCACGACCAACAAGGAATCATGTCCCTGGGCAGGAGGAAGGTCCATGATGAGATCCATAGACAGCTGTTTAAACGGGAGGATAGTGGTAGAAGTGATGGGTGACAAAGGGGGAACTGTAGGGTGTGTGTTGACCTTGGAGGCTTGGCAAACCGCACAGCCCGCAATGAAAAAGGAGACAAAGGTAGTGAGTCCAGGCCACCAGTAATCCCGTTTGACAAGGGATTTAGTGCGGAAGCGTCTGGCATGATCAGTAGTGGGGGATTCATGAAGCATGTGGAGCAGAGCAGAGCGGTTGGCCAGGGAAATGTATAAGCAACCTTTATAGTATAGGTGTCCAGCATTGAAGGTCCAATCTTTGAGAGCAGAGCAAAGGAAGAGGGGGGAACCTTCCTGGACACTGTGAATGGCTTTAAGCACAAGGGGATCCGTGAGGGAGGATGATTGTATGTGGTGTGCAAGGGTGAGATCGAGGGCATTGATTATGACCAGGTTGGGTACAATGGAGGCATTGGTGTTGTCAAAGGAGGTGTCAATGAGATCCTTGCAGGAGAGTGCGTCGGCAGGTCCCATTTTGGTGCCAGGTAACACATGCCAGATGATGTCAAAATCTTGTAAAAAGAGAGACCACCACACCTGTCTACAGGAGAGTTTCTGAGGGTCTTTAATATAGGACAAGTTCTTGTGATCGGTGAGAATAATAACTGGATGGGTGGTACCTTGCAGATACTGGTGCCATTCTGCTAGAGTGAGGATGACGGTGAGAAGTTCATGATTGTAGGTGTCATAGTTGCGCTCAGTGGAGCCAAAGGTGTGGGAGAAGTATGCGCAGGGGTGCGGGTCGCCATTGACGTCAGTTTGCATAAGGACTGTGCTGGCAGCAATGAGGGAGGCATCGGACATGATGGAGAATGGCTTGGCAATGTCCGGAATGAGGAGTACAGGGGTGGAGAAGAAGATCATCTTTAGCTGGTCGAATGCCTGCTGTTGGAAGCTTGTCCAGGCCCATGGTTCATTCTTCTGGGTGAGGAGGTTTAGTGGGGCAACAATGTTGGAGAAGTTGGGTATGAACTTCCAGTAGAAATTGGCAAAGCCCATAAACGATTGGACTGCTTTGACAAAGGAGGGAGGCTTCCAATCCTGGATAGTCTTGAGCTTGGTGAGGTCCATCTCGATCTTGCCTTGTCCAATGACAAGACCGAGATACTCCATGCAGGGTGTATCAAAGGAACACTTAGACAGTTTCAGGGATAGCCTGTGCTCATGGAGGCATTGCAAGACACAGCGGGTGCGTTTGTGGTGGAGAGCAGTGTCATTCTTGGTGTGGATGCCCAGATCATCCATATAGATCTTGAGCCATTTCTCCCTGATCATATTGGCAAAGATGTCATTCATAAAGGCTTGGAACATGGGGGGTATGTTGAAACCAAAAAACATAACAGTGGGTTCAAAAAGGCCAAGTGGAGTGATAAATGCTGCTTTCCACTGATCCTCCTCTCGAATGTGGATGTTGTTGTAGCCCCAGCAGATGTCAAATTTAGTAAATAGTGTGGACTCTTTCATGTCATCAATGAGCTCAGGAATGAGTGGGAGTGGGTAGGCATTGCAGATGGTGTGGGAGTTCAAGTATTGATAGTCCTGACATGGGTAAAGGGTTCCATCCTTCTTGGGTACAAAGAAGAACGGCGAGGCTTGGGGGGATTTAGACAGGATGATCCGTCCAGTCTTCAGGTGTTCCTCAACAAAAGCTTTGCAGGCTTCATGTTCAGCAGGGTTTAGAGGGTAGACCTTAGCAATCTTTGAGACGAACAAGGGTTTTAGTTCAATAGCATGGTCGTAGGAGTGATGAGGGGATAGTTTCTCATGAGTCTTTTCAGAGAAGATGTCGGTGAAGTCTTTACACCAGTCTGGAATTTCCTGTTCCTTAGGTGTGGATTCCTGGGCAAGTTGGGTGGAGATGGTGATCTTATTGACGTCTACAGATGGGGTGTAATGAGAGTTGTAGAGTTCGGAGATCTCCTGGTTGATGTCAAGTCCAAGGTATTGGACCAGATATCACTGGTGGGTGTAGAGTTCATTGTCAATGGGTTGTGGGTTACAAGGAAGAGTGATGAGATTGTTGGCCCAGTCAATGTGGAGGTTCCATTTCTGGAGCCAGGACATTCCTAATATGATCTGTCAGCGTCCGAGGCTTAGGACCATAAGTTCTTCTTCATCATCAGTGGAGGGGAATTTGAGACCAATCCAGGTCTTCCATCGGATCATTCCCTTGGCATTGGCTGTGCCATCCACATTGTGTGTGATGACTGGGTGTGGGAGATGTTGCAAGAGGAAGTTGGCTTGGGTTAGGAGACTGATGTCAATGAAGTTTCTGGTGGTGCCGGAATCGATGAGGGCAAAGGTGTCGACAATTTTTCCAAGGGCTTGCAATTTAATGGGGATGAGGAGTGTGCGTTTATTGGGCAAGGCGGTAATTACATTGGAAATGGACTGGAAAGAAGATGTCGAAACAACTTCCTGTTCTAAAAATCCTTGGTGTCTATGGCAGCAATGGAAGTGTCTTCTTCAGGCACATCCTCAAAGCAGACCTTAAGTATCTGGAGGACTTCATCCTTGTTCTTACCCCAAGTTTTCAGGGTGTTAATGTAGGCATCAATGATGGAGGGGGTGGCAGCAGGTGCGATGGAGGGGGTAGATGCAGCTGGGGCAGGGGCAGTCTCAGTGTTGTGAATATTCTGGGGATGGCAGGGAGTAGGGGATGAGGACATGTGTGTGGCGGTGGGACAGTTCCCAGCATTGTGACCTCCCTTGCGGCAATGGAAGCAGAGTTTTTCCTTGACACATTTGGCTCGTTTAGCAAGGGTGAGCTTGTTAAGGCAGATGGTGTCAACATCCATGGCATTGGGGTCAGTGGTCAAGCAGTAATGAGAATATGAGGGGGTGAAGTGTCCCTTGGTGATGGCATCCATGTGGGAGACTTGGGTGTGGAAGGCCTTGGCCTTGGTGATCCAATCCATGATGGTGGTGGGGTTTTTCTTAGTGCTGATGACAAGCATAGAGATGTGTGGGTCAAGTCTGAGGGAGAAAAGGTCGATGAGGGTTTCTTGGTTGGTCATACCGGCCTTGGATGCAAGGTTTTGGAAATCGGTGATGAACTTCTGGAAGCTGTCGTCTGTGACGCCTCCAGTGGTGTGGAAGGACTTCTGGCAGAGCCGGGTGAGCTTGTGGCAGGCAGTGGCTTTGATGTCAAAAGGGTAGAAGGTGGTCTGGAAATTTGTAGCCAGCTTCTTGAAGGTTTTCTCAGAGGCGGCAAGGTGGGTGTCAGCCATGAGGTCATACCACATCTCAGAGAAGGATACACCTTGACCCTTACTCATCTTATTCAGGGTTGTCATGACTTTGGATTCGTTGGAGGTATAAAGCAAAGGGTTGATAGCAAAGTAGGTGTGCATGGCCTTCATCCAATGCATGGCATCAGCAGGTTCTCCAGAGAAGTTGGTGGAGAGAGCCACTTTGAGTTCTGTGGTGGAAGACATAGGTGACTGGGGTGGGGTGACAGTGATGGGACTAGGGGTGCAAGGGGGCAATGGTACAATGGGTGGAGGGTGGGGTTGTGTGGACAGGAGGAGGCCTGTGGGCAGGGGTCTACAATGACAAGGGATGTACTTGGGTATGGGCACCTGGATTTTGTCATCCGACTGTGGAGGGCAAAAGCGAGAGGTTCTCAAAGGGTGAGCTATGGTGACAAGGGTGGGGCGGTCCTGCTCCATGAATAGGAGGGACAGAGGGAGATTCTTGATCTTTTGTTACGCATAGTGTTGCAACAGAGATCCAGAACGTTGGGAGTGGCCGAGGTTCAACTGAGGGTATGAATGACGGGTCAGTCGTTGGGTCAAAGGTATACGAAGGGGGTTCTCAAGGAATCACCTTGGAACACACAGAGCACTTCAGTAGCGTGCAGTGGCTAGTAGAAGTCCAGGGGGTGGTTCAAGATACAATGCTAAGATTGTGCAGATCAAGAATGGAGTCTACTATACATGCAGTGGAGGTATATATACTAGATCATATGTAAGTGGTAGAACCCGATGGAAGCGGATGGAACTACTGCGGATGTGTCAATACGTACATATGAGTCAGTGGGAGGGGAGCAGAACAATGACACCATTGTGAGAGAAGCAGCGGAGGAGAGAAGCTGTCCATAGAATGTATGAGAAGGTTAGGTAATAAGCCCAGGGCCTGGTCTGGTAGGATCTG
>JBBPTZ010001019.1:0-12598 GCA_038094315.1 Phylloporus cf. tubipes
GTGAAAATTCCCTCGCATCTGAATTTTGGGATAGAGGGAGGGGAGGAAAAGAAATTGCTCTTTGAAGTTCTGCCCGCATTGACAGCTGAGAGGGGTGCAATCAGTTTTAGTGAGGACGCGCCCGAGCGCATGAACGCAGCCATGAAAGAGGAACTGCAAAAGGCCAACATGTTCGCCCAAGTAGCAGACCTCAGGAACGCGAATGCGAAAGGTCTCGCCTACGAGAATCGCAGACGCATTATTGCAGCGTTCTCGACACCTCAGCAATCAAATGACACAGGTCGGCCAGAGGTCCAAGGTACGAGATAGAATTCAGTGTCTTCTACCAACATTTACCCACTTTTTTTGACAGCTGCACTGTTGACATTCCGAATCCGCAATTTATGGTCACATCTACTGAAGTTCCGAAAAGACGTCGCAAATCGGAGAGCCCTGCGCCAACTCGTTCATGATCGGGCAAAGGTCCTCCGGTATCTCAAGGGTTTAGATCGGGACCGTTATGAGGCAATTCTTCCACGATTAGGTCTCGACGAGGGTAGCGTAGAAGGGGAATTAGTTATTTAGATTTTTTCGCTCTTAGTATGCTACTCTTGTTTATTGGGTTACCACTTCCTTTCGTCTTCTGTCCATCCGCACTCCCACTTTGCACGCAGCATCCTGAGCCAGCGATATGCCCAACTATCTGCGGGGTATACTCTAAATGGACCACCTGTACCTATTCGAACAATGACTGGCCTGGGGTATCGGCGTGCGCGCACCAATTGCGGCGTTGGTGTATGAACTAATCTGTGACGAGGAAGGCAAGTTGCTGGTACAATTTTCGTTGTGCTCAAGTTGTTATTCATAGCAAGAGGGATAATGGAGAACAAGACACGCAGATTAGACAGAGGCTGGCGTGCATAGGGCCGCTGCGATACCAATAAAAGGGTTCGTACCATAACGAAGGCCGCATGTACAGTACCAAAATACCAAGGGCATAATTTACAGTGAATAAGTTGCTGGTCCATTGAGTAGAACTGCAGAGCGTCAGAAGAAGGAATCGTAATCATCAAAAAATTCATCTTCGAATTCATCTTCCGAGATTCCACAGCACCACGTATCATGCATGTGCCTTTCACCTGGGGCAGGAATATAGTCCGGTCTGGTCATGGTAAGGGTAATCTTCAGATGAGGTGTGCGTGCTTTGCGACCCTGAGGAGCCTCGTAGTCTTTGAAGTAATCTTGATTTTCTTCCGGTTCCGAGATAGAATGCCTGGAATACGTGGGGTTAAACAAAGTGTATATCGGAGGAACAAGACACTAGCATACGTCATATTCAAATGTGTCTTCATCTTGGAAAGTCCCATACACTCCGCTTCGTTAGGAAGATCCAGACAGTGCGCACACAGCCAGACCATCTCTTCGGGAGGGTCAGTATACGCACCATCTAACATCATACCTTGTAGGACAAGGGCCGAAAGGATAGCCTGATTAGACCGGTACTCTTCATCGACATCTACAATGTCGGACACGAGTTCATCGTCAATCAGCTTCCAGTCGATGTTCGTCTTGCCTGGGTGGGAACGACAATTATGAGCGACCTGGTCGAGAGTCAATTTAGCAACAACCCAAGGTCAAAATATGCTTACTGCCGCACGCCAATCGAAGACCGGAGCATCAGCTTGATCCCACTCATCGTCTGACCACTCAAGACATTCCAGACAAGCTAACGCATGATCTAACTGATCCATCTCAACCGTCGTCGTCGTCTCGGGATCAAAACCGCATGCTGCAACCACATTTGCGGCCATCTTGCCGGCTTTCTCATCCACTTGAAGGAGGTGGCCAGCCCACCGCGTACGATTGCCCATCGGGTAATAATATTGCTTGGTAGGATCCCCGTTGGAACCGTCCCAGTTAAAACCATGCTGCTTCGTCAGGCAATGATGTCCCATGACCTTCGGATAGAAAAGAGGGCTGGGCCTCCAGCGTTGGTGGCGAGGAGCCATACCAAAATCCCAGGGGTCAAATAAGTCATCTTCTGATAAGGTAGACTCGGCGTCAGAGCTGAGATCAGCGTCGTAGAGACCATAGAAGATACCGAATCGAGGGTTACAGCTCTTGCAATTGAACACAGTAGTGGCCAACGAAAGATCTTGGACGATCTGAGAGTCATCAGGAATCGGAGATTCGATAGCTTTA
The DNA here is from genome assembly GCA_038094315.1 of Phylloporus cf. tubipes. Classification (NCBI taxonomy): domain Eukaryota; kingdom Fungi; phylum Basidiomycota; class Agaricomycetes; order Boletales; family Boletaceae; genus Phylloporus; species Phylloporus cf. tubipes. Next base: position 2,182 of record JBBPTZ010001019.1, read on the forward strand.
GCCTTCCCTTTGCCTGCTGACGATGAACTCGCGACCATCGCAGACTCGGCGGGTTCGCCCTGACAATGGCTTGGATGCTTATGAAAGTGCGGTGAATCCTTGACCTTCTGAACAAGTAACCTAAGAGTTCGAGAACGCCATTCGCTAACCAGTTCATCCATCTTCTCCACGATAGGGGCGAATGTACTTTCAGTCACTTCTGTTTCGGTGGGAAGTTCGAGAATTTCTAAAACCTGTGATATGGCACAAAAGTCCACCGGCTCAGGCATCACATCCGTCAAGGGAAGACGCGAGATCTTGTATGCGCGAAGTATGGATACTGCAATTCTTTTGCGTGAGATGATCAAGGCTTTGCGCTCGCGCTCAAGACGTTGAGTTTTCATCTGTTCCATATAACTGATCAACTCGTTCCTGATATTGGCCCAAACTAAAGTGATTGGAATCAGCGATGATTCCACTAATAGCGAATCGTAACCTACTACGAGGTGTCAAGCGAATGGGTTTCTTGACGAGTCTGTGGTGAGATAAATCATCGCGATAGGGGATCTGCTCGATCTCAGGTCCCCAACCAAGTTCTGTCAACTTCTCGACAATCCTATGCGACTCATGTAGCTCGCTCTCCAAACAGCCACGCGAGGTACTTACGCTTCCTTTCTTTCACGCCGAAGGTCATCGAGTTGCTCTGAACGATCCTTAGCCTGGTTAACAGCCCAAGTTTCGAGCAAACCGCCATGCTAGAGGATACGGTCATCAATAATGACCACCCCATAGTGATATATGGGTCGTCACCTTTTCCATCTGAAGGACCAACGCTTGACGTTCCTTGATAAATTGGTTGCGTTCGTCAGGGTCAGCAAAAGACGCCCTCTTGGTCTGAAATTCAAGCAGGTCTTTGGAATAGTATGACAAACGCCCTCGTTCTGGGGAAGGATCAACGACTTCAAGAGAATTATGCTCTAGTGTTGCTTACTTCCGTATTTGCTAGGGACCGCCTTGTAGACGGATTCGCCATTAAAGAGCGAGTAGTCCTCTACCATGCTGTGATACCAAGGTGGACAACAATGTACGGTCCATGAATAGGGCACCTACCACTGCTTAGCGCATTTAGCACAGATGCGCCGCCCAATGCGCCAGTCAATCGACCGGATATTCGGTGACAGACATTCCTGGAACACGGTCAGCTACTACGAGAGCAGAAAGAATGAATCTAACGTGGCAATGGGTATCAAAAACGAGATTTGCAAATTGAGGCTCGCTCATGTAAGGCGGACAGTCGGGTAAGTCGGGCACGTTTCTGCGGGCGGCTATCCAGATCGATACAGAGGAACGATGCATAAGCAGCTGTCTGAATTGCTTTGTGGTGCGCGCTAGGTGTAAGACATCTAGAGGCATGAGATGTCCGAATATCTAAGACACGAATGGTCCGTGATCAGACACTTTGTAAGAACAACGGTCAGGGGCACCTCAAATAAGATATCCATGGGCATCTCCATGAGGCCGGCAAGTTTGCCCCATCTAGGCCTCTTGGCCTTGGCCTGATCAACCTGAGGGTTCGCAGCTTCACCGGGGTCATCGGAACGACGCTTCCTCTTCTTCGAGGAAGAGCTGGCGATACGGACGGAGACTCTGCGGTTCTTGGCGTCATCGTCAGGCGCTTGTGCGGCCGCGACGGTTGGAGACTGAACTTTCCTAGGAGCCATCACGATCTGTGGTAGTATCGTAGCGGCTCAGGCTCTGGTGGTGGTCGTAAGTAAAGAAGGGAGGAATCCGAGCGGAATCCAATTTGCATTGGGAGCCTTCACTGAGTTTGCCTTGCGGCAATTGCCGTCTCGAACGCGTCCCCACCGCACGTGAGCGCGGGTGCAAACACAACGAGCACATTGACCAGGACGAGCTGCTCATTGACGATGGCGACCGTAAACATTCAGCAATTGTTGGCAGATACCCTCAGCACAGATACCAACACAAGGATCGCAGCGGAGCTCAAGCTCTCAGAGGTACTCCAACTCCAAGGCAAGTCCCCTCATCGCGACGGACACGCCACACGCTGTAATCCGATGGCATCTTGACGCGTTTTCAGACGCGGGATTGGCGCTGTCTCAGCTCGTATTGAACCAAAACGCGGATCTTTCTTTGAGACAGATATGTTTTTCCCCCCCTGCTTCATCTCCGCGAGACCGCGCCTGACAGTCTTTTACTCTGCCAGCATCATCCTCAGAAAATACGTGACCGAACGATGGTCTCCCTACTTTCCCCAATTCAGAGGCAATGCCCCACCTGTCGAGGTGATTCCGTTCTCCTTGGATACGATTTCGGTTGACGTCCCCGTAGACAAAGGCCCAGATCCGCAAAGATATCTTTGATGGCCTTTCCGATCCGGATCGCAAAATAAGATCGTTGAGCGTGAGCGATGCAGCACTTTTTTTTTTCTGGCCAAGGGTCTGACGCCGCCATGCAGGCCCACGTGTTGTCATCGATCGCATCTTGTGACTGGCCAGATGAATTTCCAGACCTGCTCAATAGCCTTATTGGACTGATTTCGTCCAGTTCTCCCTACTCGGTCCATGGTGCAATGCAAGTACTGACGGAGTTTATAAAGTCGGACCTTACAGAAGACCAAATTTTACCCGTCCTTCGTCAATTGCTACCAGTCCTCATAGATATTCTAAACAACACACAGGTGAATCCGTCTTGGTTTCTTGAAATGCACGTTGTTCAGGATCCTTTCAGCAACACAGCCCATTGACTCGCTCACGGAGTGTTTCTGTCTTCTGTCAATGTGTTACTGCGCTCTATATGGTGAAGGAGCAGCATCCCCAGGCCGTGAAGGAGGCCACAGAAAACATTCTCCCCATTTGGCTCGACACATTCAAAGGAATTCTGGAGCACCCTATAAACGATTTGCTGAATCAACCCACTTGGGATGGTTTGACTGTTCGGATTCAGATTTTCAAAGTGAGCGTATATGCGGGTACGATGGCATGTATACGCTAATTTATGCCTGAATTTTTAGGCATTGGATATTATAAATACCGCTTTCCCTCGCGGGTTGAAACCATATGTTGAACCATTCTTAGACTATTCGCTCGCCCATCTCAATGGCATCATCTCTGCATACGAGATGTACTATATCAACGCGACTGAATCAGTACCTGCTTCAAGTGAAGATGAAGCTATCGAACTTCCGTACCTTATCTGTCCCTTATTTGATCTTGTCTCCAACATTGTGCGCGGAGGAAGGGCGAAACAGTGGCTTGATCCTAAAAACCAAAACCTCACGGAGCTGGTTCTTGTGGTTTTCCGCTTCGCTCAAATGACTGCGGAAGACGTATGCTTCTTGTTTTCTTAGTATCAGTCTTGACGCTGATTGGGCTCGTGCAGGAAGACACATGGGCGACCAATGCAAACGCTTTTGTTGCTCAAGAGGAGGATGAAGCAGAAACATACGGCGTTCGGGTTGCTGGATTTGGGTTGTTGAATGTATGGGACCACTTCCTAAATCCACTTGGCTGATGCGATACTCTATGTAGACTATTTTGGGTCGCTCACCACCAGAAGTTTGCACTACATTCCAGGATAATTTGCAACAAATCATGCACTCATGTCAGACCGCTCGGGACGCAAGGTTACCATCTTGGAAAGTTCCCGTTGTCGATGATTGGATGGTTTACTTATTCATGAAGACAGGTGGAAGCCTTTGGAAGCAGGCCTCGCTGCCATTGGTTCTCAAGCAGAGGACATCCTTGAATGCATGGAAGACGAGCAAGAATCTGGCCGTAAAAAGCCTTTGGATGTTGAGGATCTGCTTGCCAATGTCATACCTTCCCTCCTTCAGCTGACCGGTCAGTATACGTATATTAATATCCATTATCTGCCTTATGCCGTCCGTCAGATTTACCTTTCTTGCAAGGCAGGGGTTTCGTTTTTGCCAGTCAGTTTGCCAAGGTGTTGCCCCTACAGTTGGCAGGGCAATATCTTGAGGTAGCGATGCACGTCATTGAGTCTGATTCCGCTAGCGTTCCAGTCAAAGTCTCCGCTGTGAAAGCAGTACATAAGTAAGCTGTCTTCTCTACTCGATCTCTGTATCAGAACTCACTTTTGGCAAGTTTCTGCCAGGGTGCCGAAGATTCAGCTTTGAAACCATACGTCGCACGGATCGCACAGGATCTTGGTCCATTCTTGCTTTTGACTACGGAGGACACGCTCTCTTTAGTTCTCAGCACAATGTCTGTCGTGCTTGACGTCGACAAAGCATCATGGCTTACAACTGATTTGGCGAGCTCGCTGGTGCTCGCGACTTTGGAGGTGTGGACAAGAAACAACAGGGGTGAGCTCGTGCAAACGAAGACAGGGACAACTCGACGACTGATAATTTCATTGTTAGATCCCATCTTCCTTTCGATTTTCACTGACATCCTTGCCTCGCTCGCGAAGTCGTCCGCTGAGGGTGTATACGAAACCGTTGTAAACCAAGCTTTACCAAGCCTTTGCACCTCGATTACGACCGCAAAACCTGAGGAATCCTGGATAACAGGCTCAGCGATTGATCTTATTTCGAGTCTCATCCGCGGAGCCCCAGAAAGCGGCATCAGCGATGAAAATTTTAACCTTCTTGCCATAAATCTCTTTGGTTGCCTCAAAGATGCAGAGGACAGAGACGTGTTGCAGGTATGTAGTCCCTAAGTAACTGGCAAAGCAATTACTCACTCTCCACGCAGAATGGCGTTGTCTGTCTTACGCTGATTGTTCGAAAAGACTGTCCCCAACTCCTATCGTGGCATGACCCCTCTGGGCAGTCCGGTCTTGGCCATGTCCTAGTGCTGATTTCCAGGCTCCTCAGAAATGAAGATGAGTCAGGTGGGCTCGTCATTGGTGATCTTATCATCCATGTCCTGCGTCGAGCAGGTGGATCTGTATTACCCGTGCTCCCGGATCTCCTCCGTGCGATGGTAGAGCGGATGCTGGCGGCCAAGACGGCTACGTTCCTGCAGAGTCTCGTCATCCCGTTCGTCTTCTTACTCCACAACCAAGCCGACGCAGTGTTGGGTATGCTTGAGACAACGAGCGTGCAAGGTCGGACTGCCCTCGACATCCTAATGCAGACGTGGTGCGAGAACGCCGAGACCTTTCAAGGCTTCTGGCCAACGAGGATTAGCACTCTTACGCTATCTGAGCTTTATGTGTCTGGCCGTCCCACTTTGCAGAATTTGGTGGTTAAAGGTGACATCATCATCAAGCCTGAAACAAAGAATGGTGAGTGTGTTCACCTTGTCTTGCGCTAGATCATGGGTTAGGTTTTAACGGTTACTCATTGCGACCCTGCGGTGGCAGTCATTATGACGCGATCCCGGACAAAGACAAGTGCGTGTGGCGTCTCTCTTTTTATATTCTTGGTGGATCCTTGGAATGCGACTCTTATCTATCATTTTCCCGCTTATCTAGCTCCTCATGAATTCACATCTGTGACATTCCCCGTTAAAGCCCTCAAGTTGCTGGTGCATGACTTCCGTTCTAAATCTGAGACGATCTCCTTCCCGGGTGGAGAGAGTTTCGTGGACACCGACGACGAAGACGAAGAATGGACAGAGGAAGAGCAACAACACCAAGGGTTCAAAGAGGACGAATTTGCCTTCCTCTCTGAGATGCTTGGTCCGCGTGGCGCTAATCTCGACAATGATGATATCTTTGATGACAACGATGACGAGGACCTCAAGAGCGATCCCATATCCCAGATCGATATGAAGGTAAATGGGCCTACCCATCGAAGGGGCGATGCTAACCTGACAACGCGCAGGAACACATCATCACGTTCTTCAAGGACTGCGCAGCCAGAAATGTCAACAACTTTGCTGCGAACGTCGACCAGCTGTCTACTGAGGAGATTCTCGTGGTGCGCCAGCTCGTAGGACAGTGATCCAACGTGATCCACTTGTAGCATTATGTGTACAAACGAAGAAGCGTCTATTCGTGATTTTACCCTCGGCCCTTCCAAAAACTTCGCCAATTCTACATACTCCGTCAAGTAGTCCATCATAAAAACTCAAGGTTACATTGTAACTACACAAACACGAACAACTTTACAAAAATCCGCTACAAAAATTTGTGTACAATGATAAATAGTCGTGACATGTCATGTATCGTAGAAGCATCACGGAACGTCCATCGAGTCACCATGCAACATACAGATGACACATCATTCCTCAAGGGTATATCGGAACTCCCCTTTCAATCGAACCAGTGATATAGTCGTCCTGGGACTCGTTGGAGAGGTCCTCGAGTGACCTATGTTTCGTCTCAGGGATGAGCAGCGCCGACGACACGATCCCTGTCATCATGACGAACGAAAGCACCCGCAAGCTGCGCCAAAACGTTTCAGAAAATGCAACGCGACAAAACGAGCAAGCGACGACGACGGACGACACGCACATGGTCTGCATATTCTTGGTGTTCTCGAGAAACGGCTGGCCGAGCGCGAGTTCGGCAACGATCGCGCCGAGCTTGCCGCATGCTGCGGATATACCGTGTGCGGTGGAGCGATAACGGGTGGGGAAGGCTTCTCCGGGGACGATAAATGTTGTCGTGTTTGGGCCAAAGTTCAGAAAGAAGTTGGCGAGGCAGTAGAGGAAGATGAAAGCGTGCTGGCCAGGTCCCGTGGAATTGAGGGGAACGAATGCAAAGGCTATGGGGAGGGATGAATACATCAGGAGAGCTACGCAATATGCAACGTACCCATGACAAAGAAGAGGGCACTTAGAACAGTGAAACCCATGATTTGAATGGGCCTGCGTCCCCATGAATCGATGACGAAGAAAGACGCCCAGAATCCAGGGATGAAGCCGGCGACGGCTAATACCAGACTCCCACTACAAATTTTGAAGAGACTCTCGTAGATGACGTTGGGGCTTGTGCCATCAATTCTGCCAAAGTTGCTATACGTCAGGATGGTAGACACATTGAGGGTAAGACTGAAGAAGGGTATCTGCACTCATGTCAGACGTGGGTGCGACCACGTCATAAACTGCGCTCACATCAAGGGCGAACCAGGAGTAGGATGTACCAATGAGAACTTTCAGGTTCTTCCATTTGGAGAAATATGTGGTAAAATCTGCGAGAGATGCGCGAGGGGCCGTGACGATTTTCTCTTTATCCAGGGATCTGGCTACACTACGTCGGCCGAGTGACAGAATGTTGTTGATGTCACGAGTTGCTCGAGTGATATTGCGTTCAATATCCATGGTAAAACGGGGTGTCTCGGGGATTGTGAGGCGGAAGAAATACGCGATTAACCCAGGAACACATCCCAAGCCAACCACGATACGCCAGGCATAGTCAAGGGGTTCAGTGGCAGGATAATCGGCATTCTGAATTGCGCCTCTGAAAGCAACGACAGTGATCATGCCGACAAGACCAGCAGCTGATATGTAGTTCATTGAAAAATAAAGTAATTGGAACGACGTGTGAGCGCACCAAGTTGACCCCAGCCCTGACATGCGAAGACTGCAGTCATGAGCCGGCCACGTGATCGAGTTGGGGCAAACTCTGACATCATGATAGCGCTTACAGGATAGTCACCGCCGCAGCCGACCCCCATCTAGCAGGTTTATGACATGATTAATGAGATGCCCCTGAAAGAATAACGGATAGCTTACGACAAAACGCCAGAGGATGAGAACGGCGATGATATCGACGGCACTCGCAGGGCCACCGGCCGCAAGGGCTTGGCCAAATGTGGCGGTGACGATAAGGACGAGCTCCGCACCATCTTTAGTTAGATGGTTGGGAAAGTACTAGGGCAGGCGACAAGTTCATGACTCACACATCCGCCTACGGCCAAGGACATCCGCAAGCCAACCGAAAACTAGCTGGCCAACCAAGTTTCCCACTGGGGTGGCAACTTTAAGACCCGTTGACTGCCAAGGACTGAGATCACCTGCAAGGACGGCATTAGAATTTAGAGTGGAGAGAAGAAGACGGAAGAAGAGAAGCCTGCACTGACCATTTTCGTTCCCATATACGTAGCCCAACATCGTGACGACAATGCTGATAACAAACACATCATAGCTAGAGAGGGTTCGGTGTATCTCACGGAAACGAATGCATAATAGACTCACGCAGCGGTAAAGAAACCGGCGCCTGCAATGAAGCATATCTTCAAATGGATCCAACTGGTGGGAGAGAAAGATGAGCGAGATACGGGACAAAACGGGATAAGAAAAGCATCTCACGAAAAGTCCGCATTGTCGACTTCTCGCAAATAAAGACGACGGTGCTCGTTGAGAACGATCACCTCTTCGGGGTTCTGACTCTGAGGCCGGGATCTCGAGGTACTCTCACGGACCCACTCCGCGTCACTGACCATTCGGAATTACCTGGATCGCTGGCGAAAAAAGGAAGGACGCATGGACGACCGTTTAGCGGGGGAACGTGTCTTATAGGAACTAGTAGCTCACAGCCACATTGCGGTGTCCACGCCGCTTACCTTTGGAAAGTCCGAGATGATTGGCGAACTCGAAGAAAGCCATGCTTCTGACTGTAAACGTTGAATATGCTGTTGCTTCATGAAAGACCCGCACAGTCGTCGCATTTTTCTGATGAGAAGATCATCCTCCAGTACAGCCCGCACGGATGTATCTTTTCTGGAACTGATCAGTACCACAGATCGACAGCGCGTGAGTCACGACAACTGACACAGGCACTGTCGCGGACCACGTTCGTCAGGAACTGCCATTGAGTTGTTGTCGGCATGACGATCTCTTTGAAAGTCGTTATAGTGACGCAGACAGGTGCGATCCTGTTCAACAATTCAGGTATTCATCAGTTACGAACCAAGTTTCCTGATAAACGCTACGAGTTGTTGTGACATCTATGACGCGGCGGCGATCAAGCACACGGTGTTACATGAATACGCGTCTGGCAGCCAGCCACATGCCACGAAACTGCACTGGATGGCGGTTTAATCTTCTCCGGCGACCCTGGCAAGTAGCGACGAACCTGACACCAAAAATATACTGCTAATATGAACAGTAAGGGTATACAAGTTGGTCGTACAGGTGCGAGCGAATGATGGAGTAGCCCGGTAAGTGAAACGCATCTAGAATCCCTCCTTTCCCAAATCCCACTCTCTAACAGTCCCCTTCTTCTTATACTCGATTTCCATGATGCTATCACCACCCTCGCTGTACTTGCTGAGCTTTAAAGTTGGGATCTTCTTGTCCTCGGTGTTAAAGCCCAGCTTCTCCAATCTCTTTTTCTCTTCCTTGTCCTCTCGACGTTGGCGTAAAAGCTCCAGCATGGCGTCCCAGGCTTCATATTCCGAGTCATTGACAAGTCCTGTTTTGGGCACGGTGGGGATGGACAAGGGGGCAACGTCGAGTCGAGGGTCATAAGAATCCTCGAAATACTTGTCCATTTTGGATGGGAGAGCGGCGGGAGGAAGTGGTGGAGGTGAAGCTGAAGGGGAGCGAACGGATGTGGACGACGTGGGACGACGACGTGAGCGACGGGGAGGAGGGGGAGGGGGAGGTGACAGTGAGCGTATTCGGGGAGGACTGAAGGGTAAAGAGAGTTCATTGGTATCTCTTTCCTTGCCCTTTGATGTGTGGCGAGACTCGATGTCGATGTCAATTACATCGTCTTCAACGGGCGTCTGCGAGGAATGCGAAGGTGTAGATAAGTTGCGCAGGGCTCTTTCTAAAATCGGCCTCTTTCTTTGTGAATTTTGGTCTTCTGAAGGTGATGCAGAGCGACTGCGTTTGCGCGGCGCTTTGTTTCCTGGCGAGCGACTCGTCTCATGCCGCCGTCTATCGTCCGTTCTGCTCCCGTGTTTCCGTCGGCGACGCTCAGAGTCCCTGTGTCTGTCTGACGATGCCCGCTTGTGTCTGCGCTCGCTGTCTTGTGAGCCAGAGCGCGAGCGATGTCTCCGTCTCCTCCGTCTGTGTTCCCTCTCTTGCTCGACCCCGCCTTCGTGCTCTCTCCTCCAATCGCTGTCCCAGACTTTTGAATGTGGCCGTGACCGATCCTTCCTCGTTCCCCACGCGTCCGAGTCTTCATCGTCCCGCCTCCTGCGTCGTCTCGATCGTTCTGCGGCAGCGGCCTCCTCTGCACGCGCTCTCCTTTCTCTCCGTTCCTGCTCATCTCGTTCCTTTTTTATCTCCTGAGCCGCGAGTGCCTGTGCACGCAGAATAGTCTTGTTGTGATCGTCGGTGCTCCGAATGATGGATGAAAGGAACCGCTTGTTGGGACGAGGTGCATTCGGGTCTGGGCTGTAAAAATGTCACGACAACGTTCACATAACATATATGAATGCGCACCCTGCTGGCAAGTAGGCCTTTATTCCAAGCTTGCTGTAGTTTTCTGCCTTTTGTTTCGCCTCCTTGAGGATGAGGTCTGCGACATGTTTATCGAGATCTTCGTCTGG
>JBBPTZ010001020.1:0-12592 GCA_038094315.1 Phylloporus cf. tubipes
AAAGACTACCATTCTCTTTCAGCTTGATGCTGGACACTCCATTCACTCCATTGCATCTAGTACTGGTGTTGGCATTGTGTTAAATCCAGGTCCTCCTAGGAAGAAGTCCAGAGTTTCAGAGTGTTAAAGATATCAAGTAGGTAGGTTAAAAAGGGGTGAGAACTCTTGACACAGGATGTATGTGTTGTACCCTTGTACTCATGGTTCTCAGAGGTCAGAGGTCAGAGAGGAGAGTCAAGACTCTTGACTCAAGTGCAGAAAATAAAAGGAGATTAAATTGATATTTGAACTGAGGAAAGTGCAGAGTGAAGTACATAGTTTATATATTTCTGAAGTTGCACTGGATATTACAATAGGCCTGGGTAGGGACTAATGTAGTCTTGATGGACCTGAAGTTCCAAGCAAGAGGTGAGGGACGAAGGGCAAGGGGGTTCTAGGGACTTCCTAGTAATGGATATCTGTTGCAATGTGTAGGGAGATGTGGGACCTTGGGGCTGCCAAGGAACAAGGACAAAGTGGAGTTACACAATGACGACAGTCAAAGTAATTCAGAGGCCACTCGATAGTAGGCCTGAGACTAAGAGAGGACAAGGCCTAGCAATGCTAGAAGAGCAAGGGCAAAGTGGCACTTGAATTCAGGTGGTAGTTCAAGAAAGACAAGTGTGAGAATCTATGGTACATGGATCAAAGGTTTATATACAAGGTGAAGGGAGAGGTTACATAAGCAGGAAGAGAAGGTCATAGAACGTTGTGGAATGATTATGACAAAGCATCTATGAGTTAGAGATAATGGTAGCAAATAGAAGGAAGCCAGTTAGTGCACAAATGGCTATTGGAGGATAGGAAATACGGGTATGATGGTAACCGGCTGAAAGAGACGAGCATCCAACGTGTTGCTGGTGTGGGCTAAGTATACAAGGAAACAAGCATAAAGGAAGGAAAAGAATGAATCGTAACACTGGATTCATAAGCTGGAACAAAGTGTTACTGAAGTATTACAAATTTTAGTAAGGCAGAACAAGGGATTAGAAATCACTGAGTAAGATGGAAATACAAATACCAGTGTACTAGAGCTGTGCAAAGCACAGGTCTATCAAAAGGGAACAAGAGGCAGAACTAATACAAATGGAGTAAGTGAGAACAAAGATGTACAAATGAGTAATGGAAATGGTCCAAGGGTCAGGTAACCTAAGGATAGGAGAATAACACTGGAGTTGGTGTGGGGTTGATAAATGGAGTCTGGAATTGGACTTGTGAAAAATGACATATGACACATTGCCACTATATTTAGGCTTCACTCCAAAGAGTGTTCTGAACTCCAGAAATCTGCTGAAGGTTGCCCAGTCAAGCTTTCTCCTGCCAATATTTGCCATGCAGTCCATTTTATTTTATCTCAGAAGGCAGAGAATGCTATTCAAGTGACCAAAACCCTCTTCAATATCATCAACCAGCCTCTCCATCCTAACACCATTTGTAACCACTTGAAAAAATCTGGTATGAAGGCTGTTGTCAAGTCTAAATGCCCCCTACTATCTGCCAAACATTGCAAGGCTTGCTTGGACTTTGCCATGGCTCATAAAAATTGGACTATAAAAGATTGAAAGAGGGTTGTATGATCTGATGAGACCAAAATTAATTGTCTGGGATCAGATGGGTGCAAATGGATATGGAAAAAGCCAGGTGAGGGGCTTAATGATAGGCTGATACAGGGGACAGTCAAATTTGAAGGAGGTTCAGTGATAATATGGGGGTGTATGACTTGGCAGGGAATTGGATATGCTTCAAAGATTGATGGTAGGATGGATGGTGACCTTTACCTTCAAATTTTGAAGGATGAACTGCTAAATACCCTGCAGTATTATGGTCTTAATTCTCCTAACATCATCTTTCAGCAGGACAATAACTCCAAGCATTTTTGTAAAAAAGTAAAGAATTGGCTAGAGGAGCAGGATTTTGAAGTTGTGGAAGAGAATTTAGAGGATGTGGGAGGAGATACCAGTGGAGGAGTGCAAAAGTTGATTGAAATCATGCCTAGAAGACTTGAGGCAGTGCTTAAGGCAAAAGGAGGCTATACCAAGTACTAATATATCCCAAATACCCTAACTATATCAAAAGTCCAAAAAGTGTTCCAATGACATCACTATTTTAAAATGGTCATATCTCAACCGCATTTGAGCCACATCACATGACCCAGGGACCAATGTGGTAGCCAAGAGTAGGCAGATTGGTCATGCACAGGAGTGGTGAGCTGGTAGGCAAGCCAAGAATCCCCCAAAGAGGTAGTCATCTGGAATCCAGCAAAACCACCCAAGGGATGGCCCATCCAAGCAAGTATGCATGCCATTTGTGCATTGTATTGACTGACATCCTGTGTCATGGGCAGCAGTCCCATTATGTTCATCACCAACATTTGGTGTGACATGCAATATGCATTGTACATGTTCATGATCATGTGCTACTGTCAACATTTCCATCATGTTCACCATCAACATTTTGGTGTGACACACAATGTGCATTGTGCATGTTTGCAATGTGCTATTGATTGATCATGAGCTGCATTGCCTCAGACAAGTAGGCACCTATGACAGATAAGATACACAGGATACACAAGACAAGACATGCAAGATAAGAATTATGTTACATACACATATTCTGAGATCCACATCCAATGCACAAACCTATGGGCTCAGAGATGAAACACCTGAGCCCATTCTTTTCTTTAACCTATGCTGGATCTCACAATTGCCCTGTTCCTGTGCTGTTTCCTATATGATGTGTAAGATCTTGTCTGTATTCTGTAAGTTATTGGTCTGCCTGTAGATCCTGTTGACTACATGAATACAAAACCCATGGGTTTTTCCTATTTTTTTTTAGCATCTTGCAGAGTCCAATGTGTGATATGATGGTGAGGTCCATTTGATGAATCAACCCTGCAGTTTCTTCATTGTGGAGTGTGTGTAGCCTGATACTTGAGTGAATTATAAGTAATTGTTGTAAAATTTAACTGGAACTTACTTTGGAATTGAATACAGCTGATGCTTGTAAAATAAGGTGTCATTTCCAACTCTAACACAATGGTCCATGGCTGGGGCAGATGGTGTACATGAGGATTCTGAGTTTTCAATGCCAGTGAGGTTGATCATGTCACTAGCACTGTTTTGTGCTACAGCACAGTCCAGTGATTGCATCTTGACAGCAATGAGTGGGCCCACATCGTCCATATTTCCATGTGTTTGAGTCAATGACTGTGCATTCACACTGGCTAAAGCAGGTGACTCAGCCATTGAAGTGGGTTCTTGCTCTGACTAGTGGTGAGAAGTTCAGTGTTGATCAATTGAGTAATGCCAAATTGATTTGACACACCCAGGCCAATACTGTTGGTGTGTGCAAATCTAGTATGGTGCAAGATGGTAATAACTCAATATTGTGATATGCCAGTGTGAAATCATAGGCATGAGGGTACAGATGCAGTGTACTGACTACTATATAATGCTATGAAAAAAACTCAGTCAGCATGGCAACATCCAACCTCTAATGTCTGTATTTGAACCTCAAGTAGTTGTCTCCTTCCTTCAAAACTTGTCACTTGTAGCACTAAAAGACCATGTATTGTTCCAAACCAAGTGGGCTGATTCAGTAAGCAAAGTGCTGCCATGGTGTTGAGTTCAGACTTGCTGATAAGCAACTTGAAGGTGAGGTGGCAGGAAGATATATGGAGCAATCTTCCTGCAGCTAGAAAGGGCCCTCATTTATGATGCCAATTTGTGTGGGAATCAGAGGTTGTTGAATACATCAACTTTGTCTGGAACAAGACACAGCCATGAAAAAAAGGTGACATATGTACCTGCCAAGCTGAGCCTAGATGTTTCACTTCTCAGGCCACAATTCATTCCACCAACCTATTTGCACCTCCAGAAGTGAATGGGAGCACTTGATGTAACCCCAGAATTGCAATATCTGAAAATGGTCAACATTATTCATTTGTTTTACTACCTGGGACTTGCTTGCTGTCCCCAGTGCCAGTCAATCATGGAACTCACCTGGGAGAGATGGACTGGTATAGGGGCTTGTGAGCTTCACAGGATTCTTCAAGATGAGGTGGCATTGGGCTTGCAGCTGTGATGCAATGCTTGTAAGCTAAGAAAGCATAATATGGATTCAAGCAGCTAGGATGCATTGGGTGAGCAAGATGACTTGAGCAACCTGAACACACCTCTGCATACACCAATACAGCCAAAGGCAATAGAGTCACCAAGTTATTGTTGTGCAACAACAAGTAGTGTGTATTGGAAGCAGTGGGAATCCTGGAAAATTCTGTGTGAATTACACAATGTTCTCACACAAGTAACTCACAGCAACAATGTGTATACCAGGCAGCATATCCATCTTTCTTCACTGCTGCAGTTTGACATGGGATCTGTTTGACCTTATCATTAAAGCCCAATCATCTTTGACATTAGGTGGACTGGCAGAGCAAATAAAGTGTAAGTTCTTTTTATCTGTTTGCCCTGGCTTACCAATCTGTCATACAAAGCTTCACTTACTGGAGTACCACCAGCATATGTATGAGTACTTGGACCAACTTGAGGAGACATCAACAAGGTCTCAGACAATGGCTTTTTTTTTTGGTGCTAATTACAAAGGCCTTCAAACAATCTCAAAGTTTAATGACCTGCTTGGATATGATGCACACTGCATATCTGCTGACATCATAACAGAAGGTTACCTCAAATTTGTGATGCACATTAGAGAGCATGAGTTCCAGTTATATGTAAAGTCATTATTGGGTGAGTTTGTTGATCTGTTCCATAAAACAACCTCATAATTTGCTCATCACACATGGTAGCAATATGTGCCTCTTTTGACAGCATGTTCAAGATTACTAACAAGGCAACCATCTCCAACAAGGATTGTCAGTGGTCAAAGTATCTCAAGGGCAGAATTCTGAGCATTATCAATGAAAAAAAATGAGATAATTGCATAAGTAGGCTAGTCTATCTATTTATGACATTGCTAATTGTCTTGCTTTGTTCCATTCCAGTGCTTTTGTCAGACAAAGGCCAATGCTGAGATATGAGAGATATTGACAGGGCTCAAGCACCATACTTAGCTCCTTGGCCAACCCTTTCCAGATATGTTTGTAAGCAACAACTGTTGTGCATTCAGGAGTGCAATCACTGCTATCTTTCCTGAAAGCAACTCAATTCAAGACATTTGGTATTTTATTGCTAGGTGCACTATATGTTACATACAGGACTTTCTTTGACCACAATTACTAGATACATGGCTACTATTCTAGGTGGAAGCAAGAATTCACATCGTCTAGTGGTCATGTCTGACATCACCAACACAATCCTAGAACAGCATGCCATAGAGGGTAAGCCTGAGAAAGGAGCCAAATACTAGGACAGGGCCAAACAAGAGCAGCACCTCACAATTGCTTATAATAAGTGGTCCCATCAAGGAACTATGTGGTCTGTTGCATTTGAAAAGGTGCTAATAAAAGAATCTGGCTATCATGTTCATGGGCAATAACTGACACCAGCCTGTTTGCTTTAGATTCACCAGGAACAGCTCCAACATGTTTGGAAAGGTTGCTTGCAATGCCACTGATAAAATGTGCTCTCAGATGGAAGCCACATTGAAGGATGCTACAAGGCATGAAATATGCTTCAAAGGATATAGCCAAGTGGCATTATCATGCTTGCAGCACTCAATCATGACTTTGTCCATCATAGAAATGTCTGGATTGCCTTTTAATGCCCTGGGAAGACCCTATTCATTGCCTTGACAGCAGGCACTCATTATACAAGCATGATCAACACTATCGCCAAGCTTTACAATCATCTCTGTGCTGCTGACTTTAAATCTACTCTTATCCCTCTTTCTGAGCTCGAGTTTGTCAATTCTGGTGAGATATTTGAATTAGGACCTTTGGAACACATTTCAACTTTTGGTGGCCTCATGAAGGAAGAAGCTGATGGTATCAACATTGACATCACCATTTCCCATGTTGCAACACATCACAACATGCTCAGTGGTGACACAGATCCCACTATTGAGCATGCAATTCTATCCAGTTATGAATTCATTTTTTCAGAGCTAAATATTAATCCAAAGCTGCTCAAGCTTCCCCAAGTATCTCAGGCTTCCAATCTTCACTTGATCATTTCATCTTCTTGTGGATCTATCCAGGCCCTGCATTCCTTCCACAGCTCAGGTGTGGCCTCTTCAACTGTCATGAAATGAAAGGCAGAGAAAGCTGGACTCATCTCAACCACTAACAAGACATCCAAAGAACATTGCAATGGGACCCTTGAGCAGTACTTCAAGTCTGGTGGACCCTATCCTTCAAAGTTGAGAAAAATTGAGACTGGAGATCAACTCCCTATTGTTACATAGTTAGGCAAGCTGTCTGCAGCTCCACCTGAGCTTTTGAAAGGACCACCAATGCAAGCTTTGACCACTGCCATTTATGCTGTTCCTCAGTGTTCCACTGAAACAAGATCACAGCATTTGTTTCTGATTGTGATGGAGATTCATCCAGACTCTTTTATGATCAAGGAGGACACAGAATTTTTTTTTTTATGAACATGTGTGCTGAGTTCCACTGGGTCTTATATGAAATGATGTCATGCAAATGGGTTGAGGTGACAGAGAAATTCAACCAATGGCTTGTTGAAAAGTGTGGCACTTCTGTCATCAGGAAGAATCCCCTTTCCCTGCTATACAAGCTGGGCAAAATGAAGCCAAGGCTGATTGAGCAGATCTTGAAAAATAACTACAAATGTATGTAAAATTTATGACTAAACTACACTGTGCTAATATCTGATACAGCTGCCCAGAGCTCAGAAGCATTCTGGCAATACCACTGCATGATCATTGACCTTGTCAACACCAACTCTACAGTTGGGAAAAAGGTAGGCCTGCTCATATTATCAAAATAGCATTCATTTGCTCACTTCTCATGGTTTGGATTGTCTGGCAGTCCTGAAAGGTCCCAATGTGCTCTTGCTGCAAGATGATCATGTACCCTGGTCTAGAGAAATCAGCCACAAATCACAAGTGTGGCATCTGTGCAGACAGTGTCAATGTTATGATAGGCCCAGGGAGGAACTAACGTAGTCTCGTGAGACCTAAAGGGTGGCGAGGATGAAAGGTGAAGAGCTTCTAGGATGTCCTAGCAATGGATGTCTGTTGTGATATGCAGGAAGATGAGAGATTTTGGGGCTTCCAAAGATACAGAGGACAAAGTGGTGTTGCGCAACAATGATGGTCAAAGCAACACAGAGACCTATCAGAAAAAGGTCTAAAACTTAGAGGAGACAAGGCCTAAGTGCAGCTTAGAAGCAAAGACAAAGGGTGCTTGGATTCAGGTAGTAGTATGAGAAAGACAAGTGTGAGAGACTAAACTACATGAAGGGTGGGTTTATATAGTATCCAGAAAGGAAGATTAAGTAAGCAGGAAAAGAAGGTCATAGAACATTGTGGAACATTCTGTCAGGCTATGATAGTGGCAGTGCAGCCAACTCAGTTCTATGCCTTAGAGGTAAGACACGACTATATTCACCTATGATAGTGGCAGTGCAGCCAACTACATATATTAGCTAAGTGTAACTAGAGTGGAACTAAATGGCTCACCTCAGTTCTATGCCTTAGAGGTAAGACACGACTGAGGTGCGAGAAAGAGAAGTTCGAGCTTAAGTACGGGTGAAGGCAAGGGTGCGCTTAACTCCGGCAAGTCCGGTCCGGAGCCAAGCGCAGGGTGAGAAGGTGAGGGAGGGGCGAGCCGACGAATCAGAAAAAGATAAGAGCGGGTGGTACGACGTGTAGCGAAGTGGTACGATGAAGAAAAAGGGAAGGCGTACCGAACCTGAGAGGGTCGGGTTGGACGTCATGTAACCGTCTTTGGCAACTCCTGGAGCGCGCCCACAGTTCTGGCATGGAGGTGTGCTCCGTGCAGGTCCGGACTTACTGGGCCGCCAGTGCTCGGACCGGACCTGCAGGGTGACTGTCGGAGTTAATCTTTGACACTCCCACTCGACCGAAGGCGTAACCCCATAGCTCGAACAAACTTCCAGTGCTGGTCGCGGGCCAGCGGTTTTGTGAGTATGTCCGCGACCATGTCTCCAGTAGGAACATATCGGACGACTGCCTCTCCTTTTCCGACAAGGTCGTCACGGACAAAGTGATATTTGCGTTGGATGTGCTTGGTCCGTGCGCGGAATTGGGGATCGCGAGTGAGAATGATGGCAGCCTGGTTGTCGCAATGGAGCACAGTGGGTTTTGCTTGGGGTTGTCCGATTTCCTCGAAAAAGGTCCGAAGCCAGGCGAGGTGTTGCCCAGCATTGCTAAGTCCTATGTACTCCGATTCCGTGGTGGATAATGCGACCATGCTTTGGAGTTTGCTGGACCATGATATTGCGCCTCGATTGCTGAGAAAAAGGAAACCGGAGACGGAGCGGGAGTTGTCCGGGTCCTGGGACCATCCGGCGTCTGAGTATCCGTGGAAGTCCATGTCCATGGTTACCTCGTTCCCATCGTACCGGATCTCCATGTCTGGGGTGGCACGGATGTACCGGAGTACTCGTTTGGCTGCCTCCCAGTGGCATTGTTTCGGGGCGGAGCTGAAACGGCTCAGGATGCCGACCGTGTAGGCCAGGTCTGGGCGTGTCCCTAGCATGAGGTACATCAACGAGCCGATCACGGTCAGGTACGATACCCGTGCTCCATTGATGGTCATTTCCGGGACTGCGGCATTGTCTTTCGGGTCTGTTGCCGAAAGGGAAAGGTTGTGAACCATCGGAGTCCACGCAGGTGCGGAGTTCTCCATTCCGGTCCGTTGTAGGACTGTTTTTGCGTATTGTGACTGCGTCAGGGATATCGATTGCAGTTTTCGTTCTCGTCGAATTTCGACTCCAAGGATGAATTTTGCTTCTCTGAGATCACGCATTTTGAAAGCGGCGGACAGAGTCTCCTTTATGGAGTTCATGAAGGAACGCGAGCTGGCGGTGAGGAGGAGGTCGTCGACATAAACTACAAGGAAACACACCTGACCATCTTTTCGGAAGACATATAGGCAGGTTTCTGCGTCCAAGCGTGCAAATCCAAGTTCTCCGAGCTTTTTGTCCAGCGTCTTGTTCCATGTCCGACCCGCCTGTTTGAGTCCATAGAGCGATCTCCGAAGTCGCCAGCAGTACCCTGGTTGGATCAGGACTCCGCTCAGAGGTAAGAGGTACAGTTCCTCTTCGAGCTCTCCATTGAGGTAAGCAGTGGAGACGTCCATTTGGTCTAATTCTAGGTCATGTTTCGCCGCGAGGGCAACTATGGTCCGGACGGAGTCGAGGTTTGCGACGGGGGCAAAGACTTCCTGGTAATCAACTCCTTCCTTTTGTGTGAATCCTTGCGCGACAATGCGGACCTTGTATCTCTCTACCTTTCCGTTCTCGTCCCGTTTGATCCGAAACACAGGTTTCGAGGTGATTGGGGTAACTTCGGTCGGGATTGGAACGGTTTCGTATACGTGGTTCGCGTTTAGGTTTAAGAGTTCTTCTTCAACGGCAGATCTCTAGGAGTCAGCGTCCGGGCGCGCATAGGCCTCTTTGATGGTGTTTGGAAGGCTTTCACCGCTGGGGCCGCAGGCTATTCCGGCGAAGATGCGTTCCTGTAGGTCGTCGGCAGGGTGAAAGGCTCCGGGAGGGTCCGGAGTTTTGGGTTCGGCGTCTGGGCTTGGGGTTTGTAGGACATTTTCCACTTCGTCCTCCTCTGCTTGTTCATCCGGCTGGGTGAGTTTTCGCTTTGATTCCTCATTGAGTGTTCGTTGGTAATCCCGGTTTTTGTCAGCGGGGAGTCGGATGCGGTTGCTTCGTCGGGTGCCGGTGACAATTCGGGCCGGAGGTGGCATCGGAGTTGGAGATTTTGGTTGCTCAGTTAGGTGTAGGTTGTCGAGCTTGTTTGTCAGCCATGACATTTCGTCGTTGACTGGTTTGGATTTTCCCACTGGCTCTGAGGGGAGTGCGTCGAGGGTCTCCTCTGTGTTGTCTTCCGGGCTGAGATGCTCCGGTCAATGTCTGGGGGCGATTCCCTCCCACTGGCCCTCGGGTGCACATCTCCAAGGGCCAGTCTCCGGGTCCGATGCTTTTCCGGACTCATTGAACGTCACATGGCGGCTGGAGATGACTGTTCGGCGTTCCAAATCCAGGAGTTTGTATGCTTGCTGTCCGTATGTGTACCCCAGGAAAATGCATTTTCGGCTGTGGGTTCGGAATTTTCCTCCACGCTGATCTTTGGGGATGAGTGCATACGCTATGCATCCAAAGGGGTGGAATAGCGTCGGGTTTACTCGGCGGTTGAAGAGCACATTGTACGGGACGTTTCCACTCAGCGCGGAGGTCGGGCTTCGTCCGGTGACGTATGCTGCTGCGGACATGGCATCAGCCCAGAAGGACTTGGGGAGTTTCGAGTCCTCAAGCATTGAGTTCGCCAGTGAGGCTAGGGTTTGGTTCATCCTTTCAGCGAGGCCGTTTTGTTCTGGGGTGTACGGAGCAGAGGTTTCAAGAAAGGTCCCATCGGTGCGAAGCGTGTTACGGAATTCAGAGTTTGTGTATTCGCTTCCGCCGTCGCTGCGGAGGAACTTGACATGGAGTTCCGAGGGGTTTTCGGAGCCGATCTCCGTTCGGAAGAATGCCCGCATGTCCGCCTTCCATTGCTGGTAAACTTCTCAGACGTCGCTTTTGTGCTTCAGGAAGTATATCCAGGGGAAGCGTGAGAAGTTGTCGACGATGAGTAACCAGTATTTGTGGCCATCTCGCGACTGCGGGGATATGGGTCCTCCGA
Source organism: Phylloporus cf. tubipes (assembly GCA_038094315.1). NCBI lineage: Eukaryota > Fungi > Basidiomycota > Agaricomycetes > Boletales > Boletaceae > Phylloporus > Phylloporus cf. tubipes. The sequence goes on from JBBPTZ010001020.1 coordinate 10,837, forward strand.
CGTCAGTGTGAACCATCTGTAGTGGCGCAGAGGTCCGTCGTTCTTCCCCGGAGTTGAATGGTAGCTTTTTCATCTTTCCAGCGGCGCAGGGTTCGCAGAACTCCGGGGTTCCTGTGACAGCATTGATGCCATGTAGGTGACCATCTCGGACCATTGTCTGGATCCAGGATGTGGCAATGTGACCCATTCGTCTGTGGAGAAGGTTTATGTCCACGGATGCGAGGCTGGACTCTGGGGCTGTGTCCGGTGTCACTGTGGCATGGTAGAGTCCATCCGCGTGGGATCCGGTCATGATGGTGCGTGGTCCTTTTCAAATGGAGCAGCAGTCGGAGTTCGCTGGGAAAGATGTGGAGAGTCCGGCTTCCGCCAACTTTGGTACAGAGATGAGTGACAACGTAAAATCGGGGATGTGTAGGACTTTGGTTAGCGCTACCTCATACCGTGACCCTTTTACGAGTGACCGCATGATGACGGTACCGATGCCGATGGCGCTCACTGTGGAATCATCTCCGAATTGGATTTTCCGTGGCGGTGAGAGCATAGAGTAGTCTTGGAACCATCTCCGGTGTGGCACCATGTGCGATGTTGCTCCGGAGTCGATGATGATTGTGGTTCGAGGTGTGGGCGTCGGATCGGACGAAACGTAGGCTTGAATGCGGTGGTATAGGGCTCGGTCTACGGTCTCGCTAGATACATTCGTTCTATCCGGTGGTTTCGACGCCGTCCCTATGTTCGCCTTCTCCCTTTTGTACTTCTCCTTCAACTCCGTCGACCAGTGGTCGTAGCTCCGACACTCCGGTGTGTTGTGGCCGGTGGTCCAGTGGTGCTCGCACCATTTGTCTCCTTTTTCCCTCCTTTTTCGATCTCCCTTGGAGGTGGCGGAGTACGCGCTTCCGGAGGTTGACGGAAGTTGGAGGCGCGCGTTCTCTGATAGGATGCGAGTTTCGACGGCGTCAAAGGTTAGTTTGGAGTCTTCCATCGTGTTGATGACCGACGAGGTGAAGGCGTTCCATTCCGGAGTTTTTGGGAGGGAGTTCAGGAGGATGAAGGCGAGGACTTTGGCGTCAACGGAGAACTTCATTCCGGTGAGGCGCAACTCTAGCGTCCAGATGGATGCGATGTGGTCGGAGATATCGGATTTTCCATCCCACTCCAAGGAGAATAGTTGGCGGAAGGAGTAGAAGGCGGAGGCAAGGTTGGATGCCTGGTGCAAGGTGACAAGGGCATCGTAGAGGGCTTTCGCGGTGATGTGGTGTGAGGTTTTAAGGAGGAGGGCGTCGGAGATATGGTCCTGGATGATACCGTGGGCCTTTTCATCACGTTCTGTCCATTTTCGGACTTCGTCGCTGGAGCTAGAAGCCGAGATGCTCTGGGACGTGCTGGCGCTGAGAGTGGGGGTTGGAGCGAGGTCAGTGCCGATGACAACGCCCAGGACTTTTTTGCGTCGGAGCTTGGCGGTGACCCGGAGCTTCCAGATCTCAAAGTTTGCAGGCCCAGTTAGAACTGGGCAGGTGGCGGTTTCGCCGGAGATGGCCTCAGAGGGCATATCGGATGGCTCGGATGCGTCGGAGCGGAAGACTTGGTCGTGCGGAGCAGGTGGTTTCTACTAGTGTGCGCTAGCAGGGCTCATAACCTGACAAACTATGATAGTGGCAGTGCAGCCAACTCAGTTCTATGCCTTAGAGGTAAGACACGACTATATTCACCTATGATAGTGGCAGTGCAGCCAACTACATATATTAGCTAAGTGTAACTA
>JBBPTZ010001021.1:0-12586 GCA_038094315.1 Phylloporus cf. tubipes
TTGTCAAGGAACTCGACGGCCAACTTCCAGACAACGCGATACCTGGGATCGGTCGTTATAGCGCCGGTGCGATCTGCTCCATCGCTTACAACGAATGTGCCCGTGGTAGGCATTTTAACCGCTTTCGAACATTCGTTTTCGACTGACTGGGAGCCTTGACTTGCTAGTCGGATGGTTGTCATTCGATTACTGTCGCGCTTTTTGGCGCTGTACGCTCCGCCGAAAGGGAAGCAAGCCCAGGAAATATTGTGGGCTTGCGCTGAAGCCTTTTTTGGGGGTTCGTCACGACCGGGGAATGTTAATCAGGCACTTATCGAACTCAGGAGTACCATATGCAGGGTCAGAGATCCTCTGTGCGGGAACTGCCCTCTCCGACCCTGGTGTCGTGCATACCGAAGAACACGACCCGATTCAGTAAGAGAGCTCCTTACGTTCGTATGTTCGTACTGTCCTAAATGATACTCCGACAGAGTCCAGTCAGGGAAGAGCCGGACACCGAAGAACTATGCGCCGTCTGCGAACCGCTCCTGGCGGACGATCCAGACGCGGGCCTCGTTACCATTTATCCCATGAAAATAGAGAGGAAGAAAGCGCGTGAAGAACTCGATTGCATGAATGTGATCAAATGGCGCACGGAAGACGACCACCAGCGGTTTTTCTTGTTGGTGCGGCGCCCAGAAGGAGGTCAGTGTTCTATCCCGGACTTAATATATCCCCCACTATTCCACGTACACGCGTACGAATGGGATAGTGATAAACTGATCAACATTGGTTCCAGGGCTTCTCGCAGGACTCGATGAATTCCCAACAGTACCCAATATCTCGGGTGCGTCTGCGACCGCAGTTTGAGTGGCCGAGATTCCAGGGTCCCTTCTCGAAAACTTACTGGCTGACCCACCTTTGGACCTACATCCCGATTCGAAGTTATGGATTCACTCCAAGTTGAAGAATCAGGATGAAGATGCGTGCAAAGGGGATGCCAAGCCCGCGGGAGACGTCGTCCACGTTCTCTCACATATCCGGAAAACGTGTCGTGTCCAATGGGTGCTACTGAAAGTGGGGAGCCTCCCAACTTTCGACACAAGTCTGGCTTGTCAGGCGACGCGGAAATGCAGGGCTCGAAGGCCCTCAGAAGTATCCAAGGATTCTGACTCTGAGGTCACCGATGTCGCCCGCCACACTCGGCATCTCGGCTCAGCCACAAGAAAAACTGTTGGCGCATACGCTAATCGGGCCGCACAGAATTCCAAACATATGCATATATAAAACTTGTGTTGGTTCGAGTTCACTCTTCCCCTCAGTTGTTCACCACCTGAATGCTGAAGCACGTTTGTGTCTAGTTCCAACAAAAACCTGGCCCCGACATCAGCAAAAGTGGACTGAGTCTGTGAGTACTGTGTGACACTGTACAGTGTGCTATAGTGGTCACAGTGTCACAAAAAGGTCCCCCTCTGTGCAGTGGATTACAGAATTGGAAAAGCTGTGCAGTTGTCACAGTCATGGCCCATCTGTGAGTGCTGTACAGTGCGCACAGTTGTGGCTCATCTGTGAGCACCACACAACCCCTACAGTACACTACAAAATGTTCCCATTTCTTTTTTTTTTCAGGCTCACACTTGTTTGATTCATAGTAGAAAACAATTTATCATTCTACCAATACATGATTGATATAGTAGTGTGCTATGATGTCGCGATGATCGCAGTTGCAACCTTTACATCATTGCCATGTTGCCCTCAAGTCCACCACCTTGTTGTGCCAGTGACGATGCAGTGAGGGCTGGACGGGATGTGTCATTATCATCATTGTCACTGTGTTGCCTTCAAGTTTGCTGTGCTCCTGTGTGTTGGTGACAAGGTAGTGGTAGTGGTCGCATGTTGCTGCCACTGCGCCGTGTCGCCTCGTCAACAACATGCCATTGTCGTTCATCATTGCCTTCACCACACTCCTGTCGTACTGGTGACGACGCAGTGGTAGTGGTTGTGTGTCACTGCCACTGCACCATGTTGTGCTCATTAACGACATGGTGGGGGTCAGACGAGACGCGTTGTTGTGGTTGTTGACATGGTGGTAGTGGCTGCTGCCATATTATCCCCGTCAGCAACTGGGTGGGTGTCATCCTGTTGTTGTTGTGTGGTGGTGGTCGCGTGGTGACCATCGCCATGTTGTCCTCGTCAGCAACATGGTGGGGGGCGTTGTCCCATTGTCATCGTCATTGACATGGTGGTAGTAGTGGCATGGTGGCCATTGCTGCTGCCATGTTGTCGTCATTGCCACCGATATGGTGGTGGTGGTGGTCGTGTGGTGACCACCACCTGAGATGTGTCATCCCTGTCAACATGGTAGTGGTGGCTGTATCTGTTGCTCCCATGTTGTTCTCATCAGGAACGTCAACTCATCGTCGTCAACATGGGACATCATAGCCGATACGGTGATGGTGGTGATGTGACGGCCACTGCCGCTGTGTCGTCATCACCTGAGGGGTATTGTATCCTCGTCATCACTGTCGTTGTTGACATGGTGGTGGTGGCCACATGGTGACCACTGACACTGCCGTATTGTCCTCATCGGGGAGGTGTCATCTCCCTGTTGTCATTGTCATCAGTGCTAGTGGTCCGTGTTGTTACATGTAGCATTGCAAACAAGATCCTGAGCAACAGGAGTAGCCGAGGCTCTATTTGAAGGTTTGGTCGACAAGTTGGTTGATGGACTAAGGTATACGAAGGAGGTTCACAAGGAATCACCTTGGAACACTCAGAGCACTTTAGTAGCATGCAGTGGCTAGTAGAAGTCCAGGAGGTGGTTCAAGAAACAACACTAGATTGCGAAGATCAAGAATGCCTCTACAGTACATGCAGCTGTGGTATAAATACTGAATCGTATGTAAGCAATAGAAGTCCAAGGAACTGGATGGAACTACTGTGGATTGATTAATATGTATGAGTCAATGGGAAGGAAGTGGGGAAACAATGCCGTTATGGGAGAAACGGTGGAGGAGATAAGCTGTCCATGAAATGCACACAATAGTCAAGGAGAAAGTCCAGGGCCTGATCCGGTAGGATCTGAAAGAACGGTGTCAGGCCAGAAGATGGGATAAAGAAGCTGCTGGGTCAGCGATACAACAAAGAGGTAATGTTCCCAGCAGGGGCTGGGGTCAGAGTAAGCAAATGAAAATAGAAAAACAGACCAACATAACAACACAACTGTAACATGTATCGTCCTTGTTGGGGGGGGCGTCAACTTCTTGCTGTTGTCAGCATAAAGGTGGTGGTGGTGGTGGTGGTGGTGGTGTGGCTGCTGTGTTGTTCTTGTTGGAAACAGGGTGGGGGCATTGTCTCATCGCCCTCATAGTTGCTGTCGACATGGTGGTGGTAGTGGTGTGAGTGGGGCTGGACATGTTGTTGTTGTTGTCAGTGCGGTGGAAGAAGGGGCTGGGACATCATGTCACTGTACCCTCATCGTCAGGACACATTGTCATTGTTGACATGGTGGGGGCTGGACAGGGCACATCTTCTTTGTCATGCTGGGACACCATTGTTGTTGTTGTTGATGTGGTGAGGGGAGGTGCCAGGATACCGCATCACCATGCCCTCATCGTTGACATGGTGGTGAGGGGTGTACAGGATGTGTTGTCATTGTCATCAGTGTGGTGGAGAGAGGGGCTGGGACACCCTGTCATTGTCATCATTGTTGTTGATGCAGTGGGGAACTGGACAAGATGTATTGTTGTCACCATCGTTGGGGTGACGAGAGACAAGTGGTTGGGCTCAAAACAGTGCGACAGAGGTGGAATGGTGTGGGGTAAAGAAGTTGCAACGAGTGTGACAATGAACTTGATTATGTAATGCAACTTGCACAAAAAAACACAAGTTCCTCACCAATTAGGAAAGATAGGCTAATTAGGAACTACTATTACTTGTACCTATGTAGTTACTATGGTCCCTGTCGACACTATGCGCTGTCACACTGTGCCATTGAGCCGGTGTGCCATTTCGTGACAACCTATGACATGTGTAGGGCCAGGTATCTGTCACATCACTCAGCTATACTACTGTCACACTGTGCTGCCAAGCTGATGTGTCCCACTGTGACAAACTGTGACATGATGTGATGCCAGGGTCCTGTCATATTTCTCGGCCATCAAGCTATCAGCTGCTGTAATCAATATGCCATTTTCAGCCACATTCTGTAGTAATCTGTAGTAAAACTGTAATATGCTATTACTCTGGACAGCCTGCAGTATAATTAGGGTTTTGCTGATGGAAAAAGTCCATCAAAACCCAAAAAAACCCACATCAGTTACATAAGCAATTGATTTTCTATGCTGCACATTCCACTGTTCGGACGACTTTCAGTTCAAGAATATGTTGCCCTCCTCATCAGCATCTCCATCCTCACCATAGAGATCCTCCTCCGTTTTACTGTCCTCCTTCCCAAACTTGTCATTGCCTGGTTCTACAACTGGTCTCAAGTTCAGTGGCATTCAGAATACAGTATAGCCACTTCGACTTCCCCATCTATCATGTGCACTTAGAATATGGCCTTATACTTGACATTGATGGTGTGTAGGTGCCTGCTTTTCATTGCTTTTTGTCCATACTAATCTACTTGTATTCTTTGCTTAGTGGACAATGAGGTCACCCTTGGCCCCAAAGACTTGGTCTTTATTAATAGCGAGGAAGACCTTTGGTCTGACTCTGATGAAACTGCCTCTTCTGCTATCACTGTTGAATCTGATTTCAACAAATTCTCCAAGATCGAGCAGTATCTTTACTATGCTGGAATCTATGGTCCCAAAGGTTGAGGTGGCCCCAAGCTAGTCTGGAGGGATTCCCCCGACACATTTCATGAACCAACTGGCCCTGAGGAGTACAAGTGTGTGATGAAAGTCATTTCCATCCAAGATGATCACAAGCTTGGCACTAAGGTCAGCAAGGGTGTTATTATGTGGGACATATTTTGCAAACATGTAAGTAGCCTTTTTTCGTTTTGCAGCAATTTCTGGGCTAACATTCATTCATTGCAAGATTGTCAGACTGCTCAAGCAACAAAATATCGACATCTCGTCTGTTGACTTTGTCAGGATTACTTGGCTCAACAAGAAGCCAGACCAGGTCATTGATAGTGACAGGGAAGAGGAGGAAGAGAGTGAGCAGGAGGACAGCAAGAATGTTATTAATGTTAGCAATTATGACAAGATTGCACATGTTGTGCCTGTTGAGGATGGTGATCGTTTTGTCAGCAACCCAACTGTGTGGATTGGGGTCATTCCTGATTCTCTTACTGCAACTGCTCTGAGCAATGTTGCCAAAGGAATCTGCCACTACCTTGATGGGCTTGATGTTGGAAGGATTGACATTGCTTTCCATAAGGGCAAGTTCAAGTTTCTGGCTAGGCCAGTCCTTTGTAGCCCAGTTGATGATGGGGATGCTCTGATCCCTCCAGCATCTAAGAAAAAGAAGGAGGTGATCATTATGGGTGACATTGCCTTTGCAAACTACAAGTCTTCCATCAAAGTGTACATTGGCACGCTCATGGATGCTGCCAAGAGTCTCGAGAAGAGGGTTGAAACATACAAGCGCAAGGTGGAGGAGGAAAACAACCTCAAGCAGTTGAAGGTCTTGTTGGAGGAGAACTAGGCTGAGCTTTCCAAGACGAAGCGCCACATTAAGGAACTGAAGGTCTACTTTTTGGTCATCCACAAGAGGTGAAGCAACCACAAGAACCATATTATTGGGCATGTCGTCTGGGCTTCCCCCATCCACACTGGCCAGGACCCTCATAACTTCATATGTGACCTTTGTGTTATCCAGTTGGATAAAGAGAAGTTCAGGCACTTGATGGGAAATGTCTTGAGTCTTGGTGTGGTCATAGTTTTGCCTCGTTGACTTGTGCTAAGCTGAACACTTTTTCTCTTGTAGGAACCAAGTATGACAAGTCAAAGCTGCTCAGCTTGATATATGGGCACAACGATGTCCCTTCTAAGTTCAAGTTCCCACCCCATGGCCGCCTGGACCTCAGGGACATGCTCAGCGTTGACCAGGTCAAGGCCCCCAACAGCAAGGACTCTACTGGCAACCTCATTCACCTTGTACTCAAAAATGGCTATACCACTGGTCTCACTATCAGCAGTCTCAGAAAGTTCATGTCTTTTGTATGAAAATACTTTCCCACCAGTCACCAGGAGTCAGTTGAGCTGCCCGCATTCAATCACAAGGCTGAACTGGGCACCTTTTCTAAGGGTGGTGACTCTGGCTCCCTTATCGTCAACATACTTGGTGTTACGGTTGTGCTGTTGCGACAGTCCATTTTTCTCTTTTCCTTTGCTTATTCCGACCCCAGCCCCTGCTGGGAACACTACCTTTTTGTAGTATCGCTGACCTGGCAGCTTCTTTATCCCGCCTTCTGGCCTGACACTGTTCTTTTGGATCCTACTGGACCAGGCCCCAGACTTTATTCTTGATCTTCTCGTATGTTTTACAGACAGCTTCTCTTCTCCGCTGCTTCTCTCACAACGGTGTTGTCGTTCTGCTACCTTCCCACTGACATATATGTATTGACTCATCCGCAATAGTTCCTTCCGGTTCCACTGGGTTCTACAGCTTACGTACTACTCAGTATATATACTCTCGCTACATGTATAGTAGACCCCATTCTTGATCTGCGCAATCTAGCATTGTGTCTTGAACCACCCCCCCGGACTTCTACTAGCCGCTGCACGCTATTAAAGTGCTCTGTGAGTTCCAAGGCGATTCCTTGAAAACCTCCCTTGTTTACCTTTGACCCAACAACCGACCCGTCGTCCGCACCCTCATGAGTTCCAAGGCGATTCCTTGAGAACCTCCCTTGTCTACCTTTGACCTTTGACCGACCTGTTGTCCACACCCTCAGATTGAACCTCGGCCACTCCCGATGTTCTGGATCTTTGTTCACAACGCTATGCGTAACACTTGGCAGGTTTGTCTCACTCCTTACTGGTGGATCGAACTCAGGTACAGATGGTTTGGATGTCATGTATTCTACTCTCTTCGTATATGTCTGGGAGCTCGTGTGCAAGGAGTTCCCTGGCACAAACCTGTACTTTGATGACCTTCCAGCCTTCTTTGCCAACATGGCCACTTAGGTTTGTCTCTTTGCTCTGCTTTTGTCCTTGTCACATCCCTAACTACACACTTAACATTAGCAAAAGCGGACTGAGTCTGTGGACACTGTGTGACACTGTACAGTGTGCTACAGTGGTCACAGTGTCACAAAAAGGTCCTCCTCTGTGTAGTGGATTACAGAGTCGGAAAAGCTGTGCGGTTGTCACAGTCATGGCCTGTCTGTGAGCACTATACAGTGCACACAGTTGTGGCTCGTCTGTGAGCACCACACAACCCCTATAGTATGCTACAAAATATTTCCTTTTTTTTCAGGCCCACACTTGTTTGATTCAAGTAGTAGAAAATAATTTATCATTCTACTAATACATGACGTAGTAGTGCGCTACAATATCATGATGATTGCAGTTGTGACCTTCACATTGTCGCCACATTGCCCTCAAGTCTGCCACCTTGTTGTGCCAGTGACAACATGGTGAGGGCTGGACAGGACACGTTGTCATCATTGTCATCGCTGTGTAGCCCTCAAGTTCACCATGCTCCTGTGTGCCGGTGACAAGGCAGTGGTAGTGGTCACATGTTGCTGCCACTGCACTGTGTCACCTCGTCAATGATGCACCATTGTCATTTGTCATTGTCTTTGCCACACTCCTGTCATGTCGGTGATGACGCAGTGGAAGTGGTCGCATGTTGCTGCCACTGCACCATGTCGTGCTCGTTAACGACACGGTGAGGGTCAGACAAGACATGTCATCATGATCATCAACATGGTGGTAGCAACTGCCACTGTATCGTCCCCGTCAGCAACAGGGTGGGTGTTGTCCCATCATCATCATGTGGTGGTGGTCGCATGGTGACCATCACTGTGTTGTCCTCGTCAGCAACATGGTGGGGGTGTCGTCCCGTTGTCATCGTCAACATGGTGGTAGTAGTGGTGTGGTGGCCACCACCACTGCCATGTCATCGTCATCACTGTCAATATGGTGGTGGTGGTGGTCGTGTGATGACTGCCACCTGAAACGCGTCATCCCTGTTGACCCCATCAACATGGTAGTGGTGGCTGTATCCCTTGCCCCCATGTTGTTCTTGTCGGGGATGTCAACTTGTCGTCATCGTTGTTGTCAACATGGTGGTGGTGGTGGTGTGGTGGCCACTGCCACCATCATGTCGTCATCATCGTTGACATGGTGGTGGGCATGTAGTGGCCACTGCCACCATGTCGTCCTTATCTGGGGGGCGTACCATTGTCATTGTTGTCAGGGTGGTGGTTGTGGTGTGGTGATTGCCTCCACCGCCGTGTCATCCTCATCGGGGGCATCGTCGATACAGTGGTGGTGGTGGTGTGACAGCCGCTGCCACTGTGTTGTTCTCATTGTCATTGATATGGTGGTGGTGGTGGCCGCATGGTGGCCGTTCCCACCGCTGTGTCGTCCTCATTGATATGGTGGTGGTGGTGGCTGCATGGTGGCCGTTCCCACCGCTGTGTCGTCCTCATTGAAGGGGTGTCATCTCCCTGTCGCCGTTGTTGTTGGCAACAGGAGGGCATCGTTTGTCGTCATCATCATCATCGACATGGTGGTAGGGCATGGTGACCCTGTGTCATCCTTGTTGGCCACAGGGTAGGGGTCATTGCCATCATTGTTGTGTGGTGGCATGCAGTCGTGTTGCCCTTGTGCCTGTCATCGTCTGGTGGTGGTAGTGGTGACGTAGTCGTCGTTGTGGTGGCATGCAATTGCATCACCTGTTACGCATAGTGTTGCGAACGTAGATCCGGAACGTCAGGTGTGGCCGAGGTTCAATCTGAGGATGCGGACGACGGGTCGGTCGCCGGGTCGAGGTTAAGACAACAAGTCAGTCATCAGGTCGAAGGTTAACAAGGGGAGTTCGCTAGGAATCGCCTAGGAACTTACAGAGCACTTCAGGAGTGTGCAGCGACTCAGAGAAATCCCGGGGGTTGGTTCTAGATACGACGCTAGATTGCGCAGATCAAGAATGAAGACTATAGTACAGGCAGCGGAGGTATAAGTACTCGACATGTATGTAAGCAGTGGAAGTCCGTAGAAGCAGACGGAACTACTGCGGATTGGTAAGTACATATGAGTCAATGGGAGGATAGTGGAGAGACAACGCTGTTGTGAGAGAAACGGCGGAGGAGCGGAGGCTGTCCATAGAAACATACGGAATGATCAAAAAGGAAGTCCGGGGCCTGTCCCGGTAGGATCTGAAGGAATGGTGTCAGGCCAGAAAGCGGGATAAAGGAGCTGCTGGTTCAGCGATACAATGAAGATGTAATGTTCCCAGCAGGGGCCAGGGTTGGAATAGGCAAAGGAAAATAGGAAAACAAACCGACGTAATAGCACGACCATAACATCACCCACGTGGCACGAGATGATGGCAGGAGATGGGCAGTTGGGTTCAAATAGAGCGGATGCTCAAACGGCAACACAAAGGCAGGGGATGAGCATTCAGGCTCAAAATGGTGAGGCAGTATCATTAGGGTGTGGGGTAAGAAGTTGCAACCGTTGAGTGTGACACAAAGTGAACACAATTATGTAATGCGACTCACCCAAAAAATCATAAGTCCCAGCACAGTAGGCTAATTAGGATTTACGATTAGTAAGGTGTCTATGTAGTTACTATAGTCCCTGTCAGCACTGTGCACTGTCACACTGTGCCGTCAAGCCGGTGTGCTGTACTGTGATGGACTATAACATGTTGTGGGGCTAGGTGCCTGTCACATCACTCAGCTATAGTGCTGTCGCACTGTGCTGCTGAGCTGTTATGTCACACTGTGACGAACTGTGACATGATGGAGTTTGTGCTCTGTTGTTACTATTCAGGGTCCTTACGAGACCAAGTGACTAATGCCGGAACAAACTCCGAACACGGAGGAGTTCCAAGCGAAGCCAGACCCCAGACACTGTTCGGCACTAATTTGGCTATCCGGCCCTACATCGTATATAAGGCCATGCCATTTCGACGAGATCTACCCCGCCCCTGTCCCACCCGTCCAACTTGCTAACTCACCCCGTTACGGTTGACGTGGAGGTCATCAGCATTGCCTGCCGGTTATACTACATGTACTCGGCCTGTGGTGGCCACTGCTTTGGTGTGTTGTCACCGTTACTCTTGGGCTGCACATCTTGGTGCTACTACCATGTCATACAGTCATTAGGATGTGGTGGAATTCGTAGGCTATGATAGGGCTATACTAGTTATTGCTAATGTAATGTAATCACTGTTGTGTAACTGTACAAGGCAAACGAAAGATCCAATAAGCAATTTTATGAGCTGAATAAAGCTTCAGGATTATAGATTGTACAATCTAACTCCCATAGTCAGGAGGGGTACCTACAGCAGGCAAACAGATGAGTGATGAACTGTGTGCATAACTTTGATGTTTACTCGTGACCATAAAAGGGATCTTGCCTGGTAGAGGTGGACCGTGTCAAAGGTAGTTTGGGGGACGGCACCCGAGAGATGGTCCCTCGTTGCATACACAGCATACCCAGCGCATGAAAGTCTTTGGGTGAGACATCAATGCAGGCAAAGAGGAACCACACACCGTGTATTGAGGAGCTTCCACCTGTCCACCCGTACTTGCTCCATTGGCGTGCGTGTGCGTTTGTGTGCGCCTTGGTGTGTTGTCTACAATAAATTACTCGTTGGATACGTCGAGGCAGATCCACCCACTACTCATGTGCCCGTTTGTGTGCGGCTGAACATGCCATCTACTTGTACTCGTTGCATGAGGCATTGACATTAGCAGAAAAAAACACACACATGAGTTGAGGATGCCTCCACCCATCTACCTGTGCTTGCTCTGTCAATGCGCATGCCCCCATTTGCGTGCACTTGGGCATCTCTACACGTAGGTTATCCATTGTGTGCATGATGCTGATAGGAAAAAAAACTCACCATGTATTGAGGCACCTCAACCTACCCGTCACCCCATTTATGTACACCTGAGCGTGTTGTCTATTTGTTCTCGTTGCGTGAGGCATCAATGAGTAACAGGAAAAGAAACGAAAAAAAGGTGCAGAGCACCCACCCATCTCGCGCTTGCTTCATCGGCGTCAATGTGTCCATTTTGTAGGTATCGGCATGTCGTCTACACGCACCCGTTCCGTTCCATCGTAACGTGTTCACTGTTGGAAACGATGCAGAGTGAGGGAGGTGGCAGTACATGACAAAGAGGCTACATGGCACAGCATTACACAATCACACTTGCCTAATTCGGACATGCATGCCTCGACTGCAACACTGGCCGAGTTCACCAAACAACACTTCAATCACTATAAAAGCACGATGGAACGATTGGGAAGAGTCCCAGAAATCAATGGGTGACTCTCCGCTTCACTCGTACTCTCAGTCTCAGTTGCGTGCTGTTGACCAGGTTCATGCGCTACTCACAGAGGCTGGGCTGTCGCTTCATGACTATGATGCACTCTCATCTTGTGCGTCTTCATGGACATCCATCCATCCTTCATCCCCAATGCCATCATTGTCGCTCTTCCGTGCACCTTCTCGGGCCTCAAGTGTGTCACAACTGTCACCTCAAGTTCTCTTGTCTCAGTACATCCTGCCTCCTGCCCGAGCCTTTACAGCCGACCAACATGCTCAAGGGCTCAATAGAGTCAACCGCAAGGTGTACATCAATGCTATAGTCAAGCATTCATGTGGGGCTGTTGTGGAGTATCCTGAGACTGGCGCAACCATGGGTGGGAGTGTCGCACACATTTTTGCTGTCAACCCGGCCATGTTCATCGATCCCAAATTGGATTTTCAGTATTCACTGGGTGCCATGGGTGGTACACATGGTGGGCTTCATGATGTGTGCTGTGATCTTCTGTGCGATAGTGCTGGCAATCCAGTCCCGTGCAAGCAAGTAAAGACATCATGTATAGTTTTTTTTTATTTTTTGCTTCTGAGCTTATCACAATCCGTTACAGGCAATGGAGTAAAAATCTGTGCAATGCGTGATGCTAATGCACCAATGCCATCGCATTCATATGTGAACCGCTTAAGTGTGTGCGATCTTATCACACCACCACCTTTTTCATACACTGATAGCGCCTTGGCAGAGGTCTTCAACAAGACGCTTGCTCTGTTTTCTGCAATCACAGAGAAGGGATGTTCAATGAAAACTGAGATCTCATTCGACAAGGATGAGGATGTTGATGACAGTACTGATAGTGATGATGAAACCATTCTGGCCTTCAAAACTGAATGCCATGGTAGGCTAGTTATGCGATGGGATCAGCTGAACCATGCCTTCATCTGGTATGTGATATTATACTATGATACTAACCATACTAACTTATTAACCCTAACTTGTGCCAGTTGTGAATTTCGGTCTCGAAAGGACCATGCCCACTTTGTTCTACATGATCTGCAAGAGTATGATCTGCATTACCTTCAAGCCCTACTTGAGGACAATAGAACCATCATTGCCCAGCATGAAAATGCAGCTATGCAACAGGGATAT
>JBBPTZ010001022.1:0-12585 GCA_038094315.1 Phylloporus cf. tubipes
CGAGCGTTATCTCCTTTGGGTCGACTCCATAGTTCTCATACCCCTTTCCGCCCACGCTCTCCGTCGTATCGATATCGTCGAGAAGCACCCTGCAGCGCGTCCAACCTATCAGCGCACCGATGACAGAGATGACGAGACGATACTCACTTTGACCAGTGCGAACGGAAGAACGCGGGGACGAGCAAGAAGTTGATGCTGTCTTTCTTGCCGGCCGTGATCGTAAGGACGTCGAATACAGTCGACGCATTCCCGTCCGGACTGTATTTATGCAAGAAGCTCGACGGCTTGCCCAATTCCTCGGCAAGCGAATTCAACTCGGTGACCCTCGTCTCGGTCAAGTGCCCCACGAACAACAACACTTTGAACCGGGCGTCCGCGGGGAGCATGTCCTGTATCTCGACGGGCCGAATGTCTGCGGCGCGAACAAAGATTTGTGGGGTCACTCTCTTTCCGATGGTCATGTTCGCTGCGCATTTCTGGTGTTTGGCATCGACGATTACGGACGGAGAATAGTGAACACCGAAACCGGTGACGAATTCCGCGGCTTTCCGGAACGCACTTGGTCAACCGCACGTTAACATCGCGCGGACGATCCTGAACCATGTACAAGTCACTCACTCTAGGAAATCTCCATAGTCTTGGTCCTCTGCTGTCCTTGGCTTTCCAGAGAACAGACCTGAAAATTTCTTGTCAAAGCTTATCAAGTCTTGCGCAAACTTTCTGCGTTCAGGTTCATACTGGCAGCGATGTAAGATACACAGAAAAGGAAGTGATCGAAAAACCTACAGTTTTCAAAAGTGATGCGTCGGACCATCCTCTGAGCACTTGTACAAGCTTCCACGCTGAAAACGATGGTTATAGTACACGTTCAATAGCGCGGGAAGATCCGTACCGAGGTTGTGGGTATCGTTCATGCTGGCGTTCATACCCTGACCTACAACCATTCAGAGGTAATCACAGAATGCAAAAATCCTCTCACCAGCTTGAGGAGAGTGTGTATGACATGCGTCACCTGCGATGAATACGCGGTCTTTGACAGTGAAACTGGATGCTACACGTTGCCCGACTGCGGGTGGTTTGTGCATTGTCAAGATGGGAAACTTTCGAGTGGACATACCATTGTAGATCGTCCACCATCCAATCTCTTTCGGGTCGCCCAACTCGAATGGCTGGATTGTCTTTCTCAACACCTACCGATATTCATCAATTACAAAACATGGTGGTAAACTTGCTCAGAGTCTCACCGAAACGAGCTTCTCCGGAGTCATACTGCTCTTGTCAACCCGTCCACTCAATGGAAGTATCCCATCGGCGTTCCACAGCTGGATATAGAAGCGGTTCAAATCATTCTCGCGGGGAATGATCATGCAGGACCCATTCGGTGAATGAATAGAAACATAGTTGCGAATATCCGGAAGGTTCGTATCTGGTACTATGTCAACGACACCCCAGATGGAATCTGTTTGGATCAATTAGGCATAGATCGGAAAGCAGAGTGCCGATCGAGGACGATCACCTGTTTGTTCTCCTTCCATCTCAATTCCCAGTGCCTTTCGTACCCACGAGTGTGCTCCTGCACAACAAATATCAGCGCCATTTCTCAGGGTGAGGGTACGATTTACCATCTGCTCCGACAACGAATTTGGCATGTACGATTTCTGTCTTGCTCTCCTCGTCGGTCGTATCTAAACTCTCCAATGTGACCTACAGAGATCGGTTTTTGCAAATTGAGAAAAGAACATTCCGGTTGGCACGGACCTTTACAGGGTACGACGAAGTGCTTGATAGTTCATCCTGGTCTTCTGAAATTTGAATGTCCACAGGTCTCTTTGGGCGCTCGACCACCACTCCATAGCTCTTGATAGAATCGAGAAATAGGGACTCTATTGCCCCCTGGTGAATTGTGACCTGGACGTGAGCCCCGCATTAACTCAAGGAAGAGAAGTTCGATACCAAGGATCATACCATGTATGGGTAGCGTGCTCCTGGCACAGCGAGGATCGGGTTTCGTTTCGTAAACTAGAGATTTCAGCCTTTAGAAAGTGGCGACACACACCAAGACGAGATGCTCCATACCTCAATCCCTCCGTTTTGGCTGGCGTTGTAGAATGCCTACCGATCGCGACCCGTTAGGGACAAGCTTCCTCGCCAGGCAAAACGTTTACATACGGCCATGTGCATCTGGTTTCCCTCTCGGAGGAGTCGGTCTCCAAGTCCATAACTCTATTAACCGTTGAGAGGTGTGAAGGAGATGGGAGTGGGAGGGCAAGAACAATCATACCTGCAATACTTCGAGTGTTCGTTGAGAAATTCCGTCTGCTTGACCGGCTGCAACCTGGACAGGACTAGAGACAATCAACACACGACTGCCTGATTGCCGCTAATCACGACGATGGCGTACCGTTTATCGATTATCCGTACATTCACACGTGCTGACGCAAGTGCGTTGGCACACATCATTCCGGCAGGGCCAGCCCCAATGATAAGGACATCGACGTGACTTTCGGAAGGCATGGGCAGGGAGATTGGTGGGTTTGAGGCAACCGAATAACGCCTTTTTCAAGGATCGCTCCGCTAAGATCTGCGTGGTCAGCATCACAGCATCCACGCTGGCATAAACAAAGAATGCCGTAGAAGGGAGATCGCTCCCGTTCAACGTCCGCAAAGTTCGCCGAGGAGCATGTGGGCTCACCGGATTCCTGAGAAAGTCCATGCACGTTGGGGACTACTGCCTGAAATTTGGTGCGGTGCTCGGCGAGCCCAGAGCTGTGCAAGAGCTAGAGTCAACGTTGTCATCTTACAGCATGGGTTCTATTCTGGGAGGGACAAAGAGTCGTTTCCATTCTGATTTATCTTTTTTATATGCTCGATTTAGCTGGGCCATGTCCAGACGCTTTTTGAGACCGCTTGTGCACTTCTTGGGGTAAATGAGGGAGCTCGCTCATCCGCGCAGGGGTGTTCGAAGCGTTATTCGCATCGACACATTTGCGGTGCTCGGGCAAGGACGGGGAAGAGTTGAAACCTGTTGTCATTCTGGATGACGTAATATACCCCATTTGGGTTGCTTAGAAAGCTGCATCAGCCAATGAGAGACTAGCAGATGAGGTAGCCGTTAATATACTCCGCTGCTCGACAGATGCAATAAATGGTGATCACCTCGGTTAAGCCTTATGCAATCTAGCCTATGTAGTATGGGTGAACAATCCTGGAAAGTCGAATGTTGCAATTGCATGCTAAACGGCGCTTACTTACGAGAAGATAGCTGGCGACGTAGGGGTGACGTCCTAGTTAGGTCTAATTATGTGTCCGGTGTGGGCCATTCCCATTGCCATGGCTTTGCTTCAGCTGCGCCGCTCCTTGTCCTCACAGCTTGATAGTACCTTTATTTTTATAAGATATATTCGTCATGTATCATTTCATGGTAGGTTGTTTAGAACGTACAAATTGTTGTAATGTGGCTAGAGTCTTGCCTTGACAGTTGCACATGGATCATGATCGCACTGCAATTCGGACAGCATGATGTCCTTTGAATTGGAGCACAGTGGCATGGCACGACTCACGACCAAAACCCATTCGGCGACTCCAATCAAAGTGATCATGATGGGCCGCATTGCTCTGTACTCAGTGGCCCTGGCCGTCTGCTATCTTTGGCTACTGCGGGCTGTTCCGTCACTGGATGAAGCCAATGATCTGAAACCCGAAGAGAGTAGACTATCGCATGACGGATGCGGCGTTTCCCTTGATTTGCAAAATTCGGTGTTTCGCGATCATGCCGGATCTCAAGTACGGATTCAGTCTGTAGTCATCTTCAATGTTTGCAGCTCTGCGGTCGATGCGGGATGGACGCAGGAAAGTTGCCCGGATGTATCTGATAAAATCGAGTCACTATGAAAGGTCAGGATTGTCTATGTGAACAAGATCAAGTACATGGCCGATGACGTTCAAATCGTTAGTCAAGCCCTCCGCGACCGCGAGAAAACAGCTGCAATTTCAGTTGGCACAGAGACAAACAACGCGGTCACGTGATACACTAGCCCCACAAAGTAGTCTCTCTTTTTGGTTCAAAGCATGGCTCTGTATGAAACGCCGTCGCGAATTTGGCGCAGAATCGAGGACGAGAGAGAGCCCTCGTCGCTGCCCTCGTTGCCTGCCTTCGACCATTCCGTCCTGCCTGGTACCGAATCCGACACCACCGACGACAACGACGACGACAATGACCAACTCTTGCCTGTACATTCAACACCAGCATCTCATGGCGCCGCCTCCACCGTTCGTCTCCAGTCCAGCACCTCCAGCACTGTCCGCTTTGCTACTTCGATCGCCTCTCGCTCGGCCTCTGTAAAATCGTCGGCTTCAAGGTCATTTGGTCGCGTCGCCCAGAGAAGCTTTGACATCAGCGCGATCACATCGCTGGATCATGACGCGGAGGAGAACACAGATCTGGAGGAGCCTCCAGAGAAGAGCACGAACAGCGTGCCAGAGGCTTACTTGCCACCCCCGGAGAGCGACGAGGCAGAGGACATGTCCTTGGTGGACGCCCTAGAGTCGGTCAGTCGGGCTAGCTCCCCTTTATCGCCAGAGCCACCACCACTGGAACCCACCCCGAAGAAGAACGGCCTCTCTTATGACTACTCTGTTTCTCTGCGTCCTGAACCAGAGGTGAGGCACTTTCTTTCTCTCGAGTATCGAACGATAGAACATGTCGCGCCAGCCTTCACCCATCGACAAGTACCGCAATGTCGCTCTACGCAGGCCACTCGCTCGCACTCGAACGCCGTCGCTCTCGCGTTCGACCTCCTCTTCGGCGTCTTCCCCACCCAACTCCACCCCCAGAAGCAATCGTTCCATCCCATTGCCTAGAGAACCAGAGTCGCCCGTTCCAGGCATCCATATCCCACTTCCCCGATCAGCAAGTGGCTCTCCAGCAGTCATCTCATTACCAAGTGTAGTCGTTCCCTCACAAACCAACGACGAAGCAGGTGTTGCGTCTCTTGACGAACAAGTCGAACCCGATCGGATGGCCGACACAGACGGTGATCACACATCCGACAGGGAACCCACGTTTTCGTCTGCGTCCTCTGATCCGAGCTATCCAATGGACCGTACAATCCAAGCCAATCGTTCCCCGATCGCGCCATCGACCGCACAGTCCTCTCCTGCACCATCAATGGCATTTACGCCCACGCCCGCCATCCCGCCACGTCCACGCGCACGGTTCAACATCCCACCGCCTCCCCAAGACCTGTACACTGAAGATGACATCGAGGTCGATTCGGAACCGCCGGTCACGCCGCATACACGTCGAAGGTCGTTCCTCCTCTCCGTCATCAACTCCACTGCCCGACCTCGCATGAAATTCGTTCCTACACCACTTCCTCATCGTCGTATGAGTGCTCTTCCAGTGACGAGCGAAGTCGCAGAAGATGAACCGGCGGCACCGGTGCACAAGGCCTTTGCGGGGATAACACCCCGACCAAGGCGGGCTCGCATGTCACATCCCCTCGCCCAGACATACATCCCCGAAGGCGACGTGTTACAGACCAGCAACGGCGCCCCCTATGATGACGCGAGCGAAAGAGCATCTGTCATTTCAACCACGTCCTCGCAGGACCTCGTGACGCACGTTCGCGCCAACACCTCTTACGACCCCGCCCTCGGTCTCGGCGAACGCGGCAAGATGGGCCGGTTTGATGCACAAAAGCTGAATTCGTATTTGCACGGGCTCAACCGCCGTCTGCAAGAAGAGAACCTCGATCTCGTGGCGCGATTACGCAAGTACGAAGAGGTCAAGCAGGGCCCGCGACTGAGCATGGAGAGTGCCGGGAGAGGGAGACGGACGAGCGCTGGGAGTGCGTTGGGGGATGTGGAGGAGGAATCGGATGTGGAGGGATGGGCCGAGGAAAAGCATGAATTGGAAGCGCTCGTCCAGAAGATGACCGACCATCTCGAGCAAGCAACGGCGGAGAAGGATCAGATGGCCAATGACCTGGAAAAGGGACGGGACGAGCGGGCGAGAGACAAGGAGCGGTGGCGGGAGCGGATGGCAGAGGTGGAGCGAGGTGTCTCGGAGATCGTTGGGGAACTGGAGACGAGGGTCGAAGAAGCGGAGGGAAAGTACACCGAGGCCGTCGAAGAAATCAGTAGAGTGAAACGTGATGCGGGCAAGGTCCGAGAACATCTGGAAACAGAGCGCGATCTCGCACTCGAGCGTGCTGCCAAAGCGGACAGTGCACTGGAAAGTGGCAAGGAGCTCGGCGGTGCCCTCAAGGAAGCCAATACAAAGATCAGTGCACTCAGCGGCGACTTGCAAGCAACGAAAGCACGCGCGAAAGAACTGGAAGAGGAGAGTACGGCACTCTACCAAAAGGTCGGTGGACTCGAGAAGGAGCTCAAGGAAGAGAAACTGTCCAACAAGCTTGCCGAAGAGGATTTCCAGAGCCAGCTTAGCGAGATGGGCACCGAGGTCATGCGAGCGACGGCAAGAGTCTCCGAGCTGCAACGAGAACTCGTCGAGCGCGACACGGACCTCGACCGTCTCGACGGGGAGCTACAAGTCAAGTCCGACGAGCTGGCCGAACTTCAGCGCTGCACGGCACGAAGCGACAGGGAGACCGCTGAGGAACTGCGATTGCTCAAGTCGTGTATTGGTGAGCTGGAGGAGAGTACGGCGGAACGCGTCAAAGAACTTCAGGAGCAGCTTGCGCGCGCGCAGGACCGCGTTGATCAGTACGAGGTAGAAGAAGAACATGCCAATGATCGGATGGAAAGGCTTGAGAAGGAGGCCGAGAGGGCAACAGAACTCGGTCGGCAGATGGAGGAGGCGTTGGAAGCCGCGGAGGAAAAGATGAGGTCTGATGAAGAACGGATGGCTGAGTTGCGCAGCAAACTGGCCGCAATGGAACGGGAGCAAGAAAAGCAGCGAGATATGACGATCGCTAACCCTCCGAACAATCACGAAGCCGAGGAAGCTCTCGAGGCGGAGCTAGACGAGGCGAACAGAGAAATTGCAAGGCTGTCTGCCCTTCTCCAACAGTCTCCCGCTCGGCGGGCTATTGACAAGGCCAAGGATACGAGAATCGAGGTTTTGGAGCGCGAAAAGGAGGAGTTGTTGGAGCGGATCAGGGCTCTCAAGAGCAGCAACGCGGAAATGGCCACCCCTCATAGAGTCGTCAACAGTAGCACCATTTCTCCCATCCACCGTCATGTCTTGTCCCTGAGTCTCAAGACGCCCAAGACCCCAGGAGCACCGCTGAAAGATGTACGTCGTCGGTGTCGTTTCGAGTTTGAAATCGGTTCACGACGATCCTTGACAGCTCTCGTGGTTGAACGCGACTACTGGGGGCGACCCGACTGCGTCGCCCCTGCTGGCGGAGATTGCAAGACTGCAGACCGAACTCGACCGCGCCAACGACAGCATCGACCAGAAATTGGACGAATTGCAAGAAGCGGGTCTCGACGTCGTGGAACTCACCAAGAACCTCGAGGACGCGCGTGCCAACCTCGTGTCGCTCGAGAATGAGAATGCGAGATTACAGAGGAGAGAGGAGCGGAGGCTGCGTCGGCTCGAAAAACTGCGGTGCCAAAAGTGTTTTATAAAGATCGATCCTTTGAGACTTCAGCGAGCCTATGAAGTCGACGAGAGGTACGAGATGCACTCGTTCCGAAAGTCGTGTTAACACGTTTGGATAGCTCGCTCTCCTTTGACGTTTCAACAGGCGACGTCTTGGGCGATCCACCTACCCCGCTTATTAAGTCGAGCGAAGCGCTGCGCTTAGAGCTCCAGAACGTGAACGCTCAGTTGGACACCATGAAGAAGCAATGGCAAGACGAAAAACGCCAGCTCTTGGGTGAAAAGGCTGTTCTCCAGGACGCTGCAAACCGTATGAACATCGAGGTGCGCAATGCGAAGCAGGAGGCGAGGATGGCCGTCGAAGCGGAACGCGAGAGTCGCCGATCGAGGGCGGATACGCAAGGGGTAGGAAATCCGTCCCGTAGATCCGTTCGTGTACTCATGGTTTCCGTTCGTAGGAGGCCGACAAGGCAAAGGTGGTCATTGCTGATCTCGAAGCAGAATTGCAGGCGGAACGGGTGCGTCTCCGGAAGATGTCCACTGAGCAGGACCGCCTACAGCGCGAGATGGGCGAGGTTGCGCGGCAGCTGCAGCGCACTGAAACGGTAACGGTGATGACGACTTTCGATTCACCCATTTGACGCGCCTCCCGCCTAGGATATGGACGACGTGAAATATCAGTTGCAAAAAGCCAAGCAGGACAATCAAGAACTCGAGACCGAGCTACGAGGTACGAGGACGCGTGTCGACTCGGTGCGTGTCTGAGACGACTGTTGCAGTGAATGCGAACGCGGAACAGAAAGCACGGCTTCTTGAAGCCAAAGTGCGCGAAAACGTGTCGACGATTGAGCAATTGCGACAGGAACGTTCGATTCTCGCCCAGGATCATAAAGGCCTTCAACAGCGGTATGCGCAGGCCTCCGAGGTAGGTTCCTGTTCCGGGCTTTTCGCACAGGGCTCACACTTGGATCCACAGCGAGCACATAAGCTTCGGGGCGAATACGCCACGTCACAGAAATCACACGAAAACCGACGTCAACAGCTGGACATTCATCTCGCCGAGATCGACGAGCTTCGACGAGCGCTTTCGAGTCAGGCGGACGAGCTGCAGCGGACGGAACAAGAAAAGAACCGCATGGCGATGGAAAAGACGGATATTGCGAGAACGATTGCTGCACTCGAGACGGAGCTGAAACGCGTTCGAAAGGACGCCGAAATCTTTGGTCGCGATCTAAAGGCGCTCCGAGCGGAAAAGGAAAAGTCGCAGCAGAGGCAAAAGGAAGACGTGGGCAAGGCAGACCGTGCGAGGAAGCAGGCCCAGACGCAGATTCGGCTCCTCAATGAACAACTTGAGAGCCAAAAGGCCAAGACGAAGAGACTGCAGCTACACGTCTGTTCTACGTGCGTATTCGCCATTTCTATTTTTCAGACGGACGTCGTGATGCCCCTTGTAACAGTGATGACGGCCAGCTTGACGAGCTCAGGGCGCAACACAAGCAAGAGTGTAAAGGACTGATCGTCCAGATCCGCTACTTGAAGGCCAAGTTCACTCGGGAATCGACGTTGCGGGACGACCTCAGTTATCAAAAGCAATACCTCCTCGTTCTCTTGTCGAGTTTCGAAGCAAGGTAGTCAAAAGTGCCATTCATTCGTCATCCGGATCTAACGTAGCTGCGATCTAGTGACAAGCGCATCTTGGCTTGCATATCGCGAATAGGATACCCAAGGCCAGTTCCACCGGCTGTCATGAAAAAGCGTCGGACGTTCAAGAGTGCCGCGTGGTGCATCGTATTTATTCGCCGTGCGAGGTACGTCGTCGCGGTCTTGTCGAACACGGTGTCTCATTCCGGCATAGGTCCGCAAGCAACGCCTGGCGAGAAGCGTGCGCCAACAAGCAAGCGATTTCAGACGCGCTTCAAGACGTCCGACAACGTAGAACGATGGTTCAGCATTGATGAACCGTATTGTATCGCTATGTGTTGTATCTTGCCCATATTGTGTGATGTATATTATTATCCTCAGCGGGACCGGGTGAAAAGGTGCTACTACGAAGATTAGGACGGGGGTTGTTGCCGCTTGCGCGTCTCCGAGATAACCCGAACTGCGTCTTTTGAGAATACGTAGGATAGACCACTCCAGATGGTGGTCACAGCGACGAGGGCCCTAACGAGAACGTGTCAGTGAGCGTAGGGTATCCAAACGACGGACGTACTGCATCTCTGGGAGATATGCACCGAGAAACGCAGGGCCGATCGGAGCCACGGTCGTCCCGAACATCAACGCCAGCTGCGCCGTAGTATTGTACTAGAAGAGGTAAACAGTCGTAGGTAGAGCGGACAAGACGACGCCTACCTTGCTGATGGCCGTTGGACGTACTTCTGCAGAAGGGATCGAGAAATCCCAGTAACGACGCCACGTTTTCTACATGGGAATATGACGAATGGATCTCTGTTCAGTGATGCCGCTTACGGGGTGGGGCAAGGACGTGTAACGGATGTAGAACGCGGATATGCTGAGGAGCGCGTCGCGTCCGATGATGATCGTCGTCAGCCACACTAATTTAAAAGGGTGAGGATGTGATGAAGGAGGGTAGGACGGTACGCACGGGGGAGCATGCCTTTGACAGCGAGCGTGACGGTGAGGGTGGCCACGAGCGCCTTGTCAGCGGCGGGGTCGAGGATCGTGCCGAGCACAGAGTGCATGTTAAACCGCCTTGCCAGGAAACCGTCGAGCTTGTGTGTTCGACGGTCGCGTCACCTCTGCGATGAACCCACGAGGACGACATGACTTACGAGGTCGGAGAGGCCGGCGTATACGAGCAGGCCTGTCGCGAGGTGAAAGTGGTCGTGGAGGATGGACCAGCCGAGGACGGGGCATGCGAGGATGCGGGAGGTGGTGAGGAGGTTGGGGACGGTGTAGATGTTTTCGCGGGGGGTGGGTTGGCTCGAGCTGAGACGTACTAGCAAGGGTCTCCGTGCAAGGGGCCTCGAGCAGAGACGACGAAGACATGGACTGCGTGCGACCAACATGACAGCCAAGTTGGACTACCAAATTCGTACATTGACTACCACTACGACTACTAGAAGGGAATATCCAGCTCCACCTAGAACGAGTCAGTCAAACAGACTCCAAGGCAAAACCAACACACGAACCGCTTCCGTTGTCTTGTCCACCTCCGCCGTAAAGTGGTCCCCGATGAACGTGCTCATGTCCAGATACGCAGCAGCTCGACATGTGTGGCAGGTCGCTGCAGTTTCCAGCGCCTCGACGATTAACAACGGATCGGTGACCACCTTGGCGTACGGTCGCTCCCGAAGCGCCTCCCTCGCTCGTTCCATATACTCGATAAACCACGCATTCACCTCGTAAATCTTCCCGTCCGCAAGCGGCCACGACAGCGAGTGGTGAACGCAGTCATCGCACTGGAACCACACCCAACGCGACGCGAACCCAGGGAACCACGAAAAGTCGGACGTGAGCGAGCACGCTGCCACGCTGCACTTGCGGTGGTACTGCAGGAGCTTGTGGTACACCGACGCGGGTATGTGTTCCAGCTCTTTCACGTACGGTCCGAACATGGGGGATCGGAGCGTGTATTGCGCTGCGATGCGCGTCTCGGCTTCGAATCCGAAGCGGTAGGCGATGGCGAAAACGCGCAGCGGTTCTTCGTCGAGGAAAGATGGCTGGACGAGCTGACTTCGCACACGGTTCATCATGCCCTTCATCCCAAACTTGCTCATCATCGCCAGCACGGATTGGATATCGTCCAGGTTGTCGAGCGTGGGATTGGAAAAGGGATAGCAGTACTGGAGAACCCGCTCCGTCGTCACCGCATCTTCTGCAAGATCGATAGCGTCCCGCCCTCCTTCCTTGCGCATCGTCAATCCCCCCAAAGCGGGGGATGGTGAAGACGACTCGATCATCAGACAGCGCTTCAGTAGAGGCGAAGACATGGTCAAGAATAACTTGTGAACAGCGAACCGAGCGCCGTCTGACGAGTGCAGAGTCAGGTCAGCATCCCTATCGTCAAAAGGCGAACGATACGGCATGACTTCGAGCGTCAGGGCTGACATGGCGACGACGACTTGAGACATGGAAAGGTAACGGAATATGTATGTCTGGTTGATTGCGCTTCCGATGCAGATTTATCCACCAACGGACGCGACTCCACCACTGTTCCATGAGGTTCAGGTCAGTAGTACGCATGGCGATGATGTAGCATCTACTGTTGATAAACACGAGGCAATCGTAAATACAATTCAATGGACATCGGAATTCCTTGCGAGAGAAATCCGCTTTACAGAGATTCAGTTGGGAAGGCACCTTGCGGCCTCATGCGCGCTTATCATACGGGAGGGTAGAAGCTGGTAGTACGTGGCCAGATTCTCAACAAGCGTAATACTATCTGACACGCACAAAACACGCGGATTCATCTCCCCTCAATGCGCTGAAGCACTGAAAAGTGTCATCTTATCTCATCAGATCATCAAGTCCTGATTGCTAGAGGGCAACAACAATCACGTCGAGAAGTTACATGCTAAAATCACTCGTGCATGTTACCATCCCCATTCCATGCACTCGTGCATCGTGGTACAGCTCCTCGTCATGCCGCGTGCTTGCCGTCGCCAAATGTGACCCCTTTCTTGAATGTCTCCACATCCGAAGGCGAAGAAGGCGGTGTCGTAAACGCTGTTATGTATGAAAACTCGTGTAGATCGAACGAGGTTGCAGACGTGTTTGCATCCGTCCCTGGGGATTCGAGACTACCCGCGTGAGAGCCTTGGAGAGTCACAGAATTGGGGGTGGTGGTGGCAGAGTGCTTCTCGGAAAGATGCGCGTTAGGTCCGCCAGGAGTCTCGGCCGCACCCTTTGGAAGCGATTAGCAGTAATCTCCCGAGTGTACTCGCCCACATGGTTTACCTGTACCACCTTGAGACATTCTGCGACCTTGCGACCTTGGCGCCGTCCGAGGACTTTTGGGAATACCTTGCGGCTCGTGAGCACGAGGCCGGTTC
>JBBPTZ010001023.1:0-10954 GCA_038094315.1 Phylloporus cf. tubipes
CTGTCAGCAATATGAAGTAATCTGTGGATGGTCAGTGTGCACGCTGGCAGACATTCCATGTGGTACTGATAGTAGTATCTAAAGACAATTAGTGTAGTACAAAAAACAGTCAGAGGCTTATTTTTTGTACTTCTCTACCCAGTTCTGTAGTCTTGTTTCAATGTCATCAACTTGTTGGATGGTAATGTTGAACTGTAACATAATCTCCATCAGCGCACCAAGTTCATGCATGTGAGTATAGTATTTCTCCTTTGGAAACTGGTTTTTAAGGAGATATGATGCCATGTAAATGAACCAGAAGCACCATGACTCGGCTGTGAAAGCTGAATGATGAGTGGAAATGTTTCCAAGTGCATGAACAAATGATGAAGGGATGTGTTGGAGTGAAGCAGCGGTCTCCTCTCTGATCTTTTTCCAGATGTGTGGTGCAATCCTGTACTTGTTACGCGTAGCGTTGTGAACGCAGATCCGGAACGTCGGACGTGGCTGAGGTTCAATCTGAGGGTGCAGACGATGGGTCAGTTGTTGGGTCAAAGGTGAACGAGGGGAGTTCACTAGGAATCGCCTAGGAACTCACAGAGCAACTCAAGAGCGTGCAGTGGCTTACAGAGATCCGGGGGTTGGTTCAAGATACAACGCTAGATTGTGGAGATCAAGAATGTAGTACTATACAGGCAGTGTTGGTATAAGTACTAAGTCGTACGTAATTGACAGAAGCCTGTAGAAACGAACGGAATGACTGCAGATGAGTAACTACGTATGAGTCAGTGAGAAGATGACGGGGAGATGACGCTGTTGTGAGAGAAATGGCGGAGGAGGGAAGGCTGTCCATAGAAGTATGTAGAATGATCAGGAAGAAAGTCCGGGGCCTGTTCCAGTAGGATCCGAAGGAATGGTGTCAGGCCAGAAGGCTGGATAGAGGAGCTGCCGGTTCAGCGATACAATGAAAAGGTAGTGCTCCCAGCAAGGGCCAGGATCAGAGTAAGCGAAGGAAAAGAGAAAAACAGACCGTCGTAATAACACAACTGTAACATTACCCCCCTCTAACAATCAAGTCTCTGGCTCGATCCTCCTCGTAAACCCTCTAAATGTTACCTCCGGGGTGGCTAAGTGATCGGTTATCTCCATAAATATCCTCGGCCTGATCTGCCAATAAGTTCTTGAATGGACAGTCAGCAAGTACGTGCCCAAACTGAGAGCAGCGTGTGCATGGGAGACCGGGACAAAACCAGGCGCTATGTCCCCAGCGACTGCAAATGTCGCATTGGTTGCAGAGACAATTAGATTGAGCGTGGCCTGGGGCGGATACGTGACAGTGAGGGCAGGAATAATGAGGGCAGTTCTCGCGATAGTGACCCAGAGTGTGACACTGAAAGCACTTGGTTAGTGCAGAAGCGGGTGGTCGGATGAGAGACGGAGGAACTACGTGAGTGGGAGAAGAGAATACGTTGCCAGCTTCTGTATGGGCCATCCAAGTGCAGATTGTCTGGATAGTGGTATCGTCGCGGCAACTTCCATCAAAGGGGTTGACGGCGGGGAGGTCTACTGTGGTGGAGGTCGTGGACAGGACAGGGGAGGAGAGATGATCAAGTAGGGCCATGGGGGGGTGGAGTGGAGACGGAGGAGGGGTCCGAGATAGGTGTGAAGACAGGGGCAGGGATAGGAAGAGGAGGTGGGGAAGGAGAAAGAGCAGTCTGTATGTAGCGGGTGCGTTCTTCGGAAGACATACATAAGAAGATTCGGCGAAAGGTGGTGTAAATAGCACGAGCGGGGATTTGTTCTACGAAATTGGCAAAGCTGTGGAGGTGGAGTAGGGTTAAGATACGAGTGGGGGTGGAGTTAATGAGTAGGTGCATAGGAGCGCCGAAGGCCGCAGGGAGATCGCTGGGAGTGGCCTGGGCATGGTATATCTGTGTGGTGGAAACGTCTAGGAAGAGCCGGACAAGTTCTTGGGATACTTCATTGAGTTGGAAGAGGGGCATCTGCTCAATGATGCCGAGGAGGTGGCTATCAGTGAGTATCGTGGTATAAGGCAGGTGTAAAAAGTGGACGGGCAAGTGGCATGGGAAGACCGGACACAAGTGGATTGGCGAGGCAAGGCGAGAGGAGTTGGAGGAGGCGGAGGAGGATGAGGACATGGCGAAGGGGCATATACGAGTGAGGGAAATAGGGGACATGACACTAGGATATGTTCCGCGACCGCTTATAAGCAGTCAGGATTTCGGGGGCATGGTGGAGATTGGATTCGGGTTCCCAGGTGTTTTCCGACGATGGATAGCCTTTCCATGCGGTCAGATACTTGTGGCATCCCGGTGCACCCCGGTGGGACACAATCTTGTCAACTTTGTACTCTTCTTCAGATCTGATTAAGTCCGGTGGCGGTCGGGAGAAGTTGGGATTGAAGGCAGGAGTTTCGCGATAGGGCGATAAGAGAGAGGCATGGAAGATGTTGTGTATTTTCCAAGTGGGCGGTAGTCAGAGGTGGTAAGTGAGCGGTGATAGCACCTGAGCTATTTTGAAGGGGCCCAAACGTTTGGGGGCGAGCTTTCGTGAAGGGTAGTCAATGCGGAGGTTAGAGGCTTCGAGCCAGACCTTATCTCTGACTTTCCAGGGGGAAAAGTTCCGGGTGGAGCGAGTTGTCATGATCTGCTGGGCGGAGTCATGTGCAGCCTGTGCTTTATCATGGGCTTTGTCAAGGAGTGTGAGACGTTTTTCTAAAGCAGGGAGGAAGGTCTTTCCAAGCGGGGGGTAGGAACGTGGTTCATAGCCTAGGAGGAGAGAGAATGGGGAGACTTTGGTGGAACTATGGGGCATGGAGTTGTGATGGAACTTGGCGGTGGTGAGGAGATTGGGCCAGGATGAAGGGTTGTTGCCACAGAAGATACGGAGGTACGTTTTGATTTCCTGATTGGTTCGCTCCGTTTGCCCGTCAGTCTGGGGATGGTAGGCCGTGGAGAGGCGGACGTCGTATCGGAGGAGACGAGCTAGCTCTTTGGCGAAGGCGGAAGCGAACTGGGGGCCCCAATCAGAGATGATGGAGTCGTGTAGACTGAAACGTTTGAATATGTGGTTGAAAAAGAGGGTTGCCACGCCAAGGGCGTCGATGGTTTTCGAGCAAGGGCATAAAATTACCCCCTTCGAAAGGCCTTGGTTGACCACAACCAACAAGGAGTCATGTCCTGTGGCTGGGGGAAGGTCCGTGATGAGATCCATGGAGAGCTGTTTAAATAGGAGGGTGGAGGTGGATGCGATGGGGGAGAGCGGTGGGACAGTGGGGTGAGTGTTAACTTTAGCGGATTGGCAGACGGCACAACCTGCGACGAAGGAGAAGACAAATGTGGCGAGTCCGGGCCACCAATAGTCCTGTTCTACGAGAGTTTTGGTGTGGAAGCGACCAGCATGTCCGGTAGTGGGGGATTCGTGGAGGGCATGCAGGAGGGTGGACCAGTTGGCGGGTGGGACGTACATACGACCCTTATAGTAGAGGTGTCCGGCATTGAATGTCCAATCTTCGAGGGCAGAGCGGGGGAAGAGAGGAGAGCCGTCCTGGACATTCTGAATGGCTTTAAGGACGAGGGGGTCGGACTGGGAGGAGGACTGAATGTGACGGGTGAGGGTAAGGTCGAGTGCATTAATGACAACCAGGTCCAGAACAATAAAGGCATCAGTGTTGTCAGCAGAGGTGTCCACGAGGTCTTTCTGGGAGAGAGCGTCAGCCGGTCCCATCTTGGTACCAGGCATGACATGCCAAACAATGTCGAAGTCCTGTAAAAAGAGCGACCAGTGAGCTTGCCGGTGGGAGAGTTTACGAGGGTCTTTGATGTAGGATAGATTTTTGTGGTTGGTGATGATGGTGACCGGGTGGTTGGTGCCTTGTAGATATTGGCGCCATTCAGCGAGTGCCAGGATGACGGTGAGGAGTTCCCGATCATAGATGTCATAGTTTCGTTCCGCGGAACCAAAGGTGCAGGAGAAGTACGTGCAGGGGTGTGGGTCTCCGTTGGTGTCGTTCTGCATCAGGACTGCTCCGGCTGCGATGAGTGAGGCGTTGGACATGATAGAGAAGGGTTTGGTGACATCAGGGATAAGAAGGACAGGGGCGGAGGAGAAGATCTTCTTTAGACGGTCAAAGGCCTGCTGTTGAAAGCTGGTCCAAGCCCAAGGTTCATTCTTCTGGGTGAGGAGATTGAGAGGTGCAACGATGTTGGAGAAATCAGGTATAAACTTCCGATAAAAGTTGGCGAAGCCCATAAATGAGCGGACAGCCTTAACTGAGGAGGGTGGCTTCCAATCCTGGATAGCCCGGAGTTTGGTAAGATCCATCTTGATCTTCCCTTGACTGATGATGAGCCCGAGGTATTCCATACGGGGGGTATCGAAGGAGCATTTGGATAATTTCAAGAACAGTCCGTGTTCGTGGAGGCGTTGCAGGACACGGCGGGTACATTCGTGGTGGAGGACGATATCGTCTTTGGTATGGATCCCTAGATCGTCCATGTAGATCTTGAGCCATTTCTCTCCAATCATATCTGCAAAGATGTCATTCATAAATGCCTGAAAGGTGGGAGGAGCATTGTTGAAACCGAAGAACATGATGGTGGGTTCGAAGAGACCAAGTGGCGTGATGAACGCGGCCTTCCACTGGTCTTCTTCACGGATGCGGATGTTATTGTAACCCCATCAGATGTCGAACTTGGTGAAGAGAGTCGACTCCTTCATGTCGTCAATGAGTTCAGGGATGAGAGGGAGTGGATAGGCATTGCGGATTGTGTGAGAGTTTAGATAACGGTAGTCCTGGCAAGGGTGGAGGGTTCCATCCTTCTTTGGGACGAAGAAGAATGGTGAGGCTTGGGGGGATTTTGACGGGACAATCCGTCCAGTCTTCAGATGTTCATCTATGAAGGCCTTGCAGGCTTCGTGTTTGGCAGGGTTCAGAGGGTAAACCTTGGCAATCTTGGGAACGAAGGATGGTTTTAAATCTATGGTGTGGTCATAGGAGCAGTGGGGCGGGAGTTTCTCGTGGGTCTTTTCTGAGAAGACGTCGGCAAAGTCTTTGCACCAGGTTGGAATCTCCTGTTCCTTGGGGGTGGTTTCCTGGGCAAGTTGGGTGGAGATGGTAATCTTGTTGACGTCTTCAGAAGAGGTGTAGCGGGAGTCGTAGAGTTTGGAGATTTCTTGGTTGACATCTAGTCCAAGATATCGTACCAAGTATCGTTGGTGAGTGTATAGCTTGTTGTCAATGGGGCGGGGGTTGCGAGGAAGAGTGATATGGTTGTTGGCCCAGTTGATGTGAGGGTTCCACTTCTGGAGCCAGGGCATTCCAAGTATGATCCGTCGTCGTCCGAGACTTAGGATCATGAGTTCTTCTTCATCGTCGGTGGAGGGGAATTTGAGACCAATCTGAGTCTTCCATCAGATAGTCCCTTTCGCATTGGCAGTGCCATCCGCATTGTGTGTGATGATCAGGTGGGGTAGACGTTGTAAGGGGAAGTTGGCTTGGGTGAGAAGTCTGACGTCAATGAAGTTTCTGATGGCGCTGGAATTGATGAGGGTGAAGGTATTGACGATTTTTCCAAGGGCTTGCAATTTAACGGGGATGAGGAGCGTTCGTTTATTGGGCAAAGCGGTAATTACATTGGAAATGCGTAGGGAAGGAGACGTCAAGGCAGCTTCCTGATCTAAAAATCCTTGGTATCGATGGCAGCGATGGAGGTGGTTTCTTCGGGCGTTTCCTCGAAGCAAACTTTCAGTACTTGGAGGACCTCGTCCTCGTTCTTGCCCTGAGTCCTCAGGGTGTTGATATAGGCATCAATGGTGGAGGGGGTGGTGGTGGGTGGAACGGAAGGTGGTGTTACTGGGGCTGGAGTGGTTTTAGTGTTTCGGATATTCTGAGGATGACGGGGGGTGGGGGATGTAGTGATTCTGGACGAGGTGGGGCAGTTGCCAGCGTTGTGGCCTCCCTTGTGGCATTTGAAGCAGAGCCTTTCCTTGACACATCTAGCTCGCTCAGCGGGGGTAAGCTTATTGAGCCAGATGGTGTCAACGTCCATAGCATTGGGGTCGGCGGCAGGGCGATGGTGGGTAAGCGAGGGAGGAGTGCATCCCTTGGAGATGGCGTCCATTCGGGAGACTTGGGCATGGAAGGCCTTGGCCTTGGTGATCCATTCAGCGATGGTGGCAGGTTGCTTCTCGATGCCGATCATGAGCATGGAGATGCGAGAGTCTAGTCCTAGGGAGAAGAGGTTGATGAGGGTGTCCTGGTCCTGCATTCCGGCCTTGGATGTGAGATTCTGGAAGTCTGTGATGAACTTTTGGAAGCCGTCGTCATAGATGCCTCCAGAGGTGCGGAAGGATTTCTGCTAGAGCTTAGTGAGCTTGTGGCAGGCGGTGGCCTTGATATCATACGGGTAGAAGGTGGTCTGAAAGTTAGAGGCCAGCTTCTCAAAGGTCTTCTCGGTAGTGGCAAGGTTGGTATCGGCCATAAGATCATACCACATCTCCAAGAAGGAGACGCCTCGACCCTTACTCATTTTGTTCAGGGTGGTCATGACCTTGGCTTCATTGGTGGAATACAACGAGGGGTTGATGGCGAAGTAGGCACGCATGGCCTTCATCCAACGCATGGTGTCGGTGGGTTCTCTGGAGAAGTCGGCGGGGAGAGCAGCTTTAAGCTCAGTAGACGACATGATGGGAGACTGGGGTGGGGTGACAGAGATAGGGCTAGGGGTACGAGGTGGAGGTACGAAGGACTGGGGTCTAGGTTGTGTGGACAGGGGAAGACCTGTGGGTGGGGGTTGACGGTGACGTGGGATGTACTCGGGGATGGGTGTCTGGGATTCGTCGTCCAACTGTGGAGGGCGAAAGCGAGGGGTTCTCGATGGGTGGGCTATGGTGACGACGGTGGGGCGGTCCTACTCCATGGATAGGAGGGACAGGGTGAGATTCTTGATCTTTTGTTACGCATAGTGTTGCAAATGCAGATCCGGAACGTCGGACGTGGCCGAGGTTCAATCCGAGGGTGCAGACGATGGGTCGGTTGTCGGGTCGAAGGTGAACGAGGGGAGTTCGCTAGGAATTGCCTAGGAACTCGCAGAGCAACTCAAGAGCATGCAGCAGCTCACAGAGATCCGGGGGTTGGTTCAAGATACAACGCTAGATTGTGGAGATCAAGAATGTAGTACTATACAGGCAGCGTTGGTATAAGTACTAAGTCATACGTAATCAACAGAAGCCCATAGAAGCGGACGGAATGACTGCAGATGAGTAACTACGTATGAGTCAGTGAGAAGATGACGGGGAGATGACACCGTTGTGAGAGAAACGGCGGAGGAGGGAAGGCTGTCCATAGAAGTATGTAGAACGATCAGGAAGAAAGTCCGGGGCCTGTTCCAGTAGGATCCGAAGGAACGGTGTCAGGCCAGAAGGCTGGATAGAGGAGCTGCTGGTTCAGCGATACAATGAAAAGGTAGTGCTTCCAGCAAGGGCCGGGATCGGAGTAAGCGAAGGAAAAGAGAAAAACAGACCATCGTAATAATACAACCGTAACAGTACTCCCCATCACCAATATCCAACCCTTTGAACTCGCCAGTCCAGAAGTTGACAAGGTTGGGAATGACATTCTTGAGTAACAGATGGAACCATTCCCAAGGAATGGAGTGAGTGAAATCGAGGAAACCAACTCGACACAATTCAGGAAGACCACGGATACCTGACTCCTTTGCTATCCTTTCCTTTTCTGTGTTGGAAGGCGCAAGGCTAATCTGCTCAGACACTTGGAAAAATTCTTGATGAGTATGAAGGGGGAGGCTGTCTGCCTTCCAAACGATAAGACTTTGCTGCTCAGGATGGTGTCAAGGAGGGAAGAGGGGTACATAGTATATTTTCTTTAGGCTGTGTACTGCCTTTATCCTGCACGAGCAACAAGGAAAAATGGTGTTGTGACCCTTGATGTTCAGAAATTTTTTGATCACCAGAATATCGCCCATCTTGAAGATAACATACGCATATAACGTAAACATGGTGATGGCAGATGCGTCAAGCATGGGTATACTGAATGCAAGTTCCACAAGTTTGTCATCAAGGGGAGAAAGGAATGAAGCTAGGTTTTTGGGTTGATGTGGTCCAGGAATGATCCTGAGGCAAATGAGGTGTTCGTGGTGTGTGTGGAGATTTGGGGGGAGGTTGTAGTTCTATAGCATGATCGGCATTGCAGATGGGCCACTGCATCATTTGTAGAGTAAATAACTGTCAGTACACAGCGACAAAGCAAGATCGCAGGGATCTGAAAAATACTGGTGGGACAGTTTGATGCCATCAACAATAACATGTTCACCAAGAAGGTTTTGATAGTGGGCACCGTCAAAGATGTCCATGATTTTATTTGTGGCGGATTGAAAATTGGCATGGTAGCCCATGAGCTGAATTCTTGCGACACTTTGAAAAAAACCACGCAGGTGGGGAATAAGTAGGAAGTAGGAGAATTGGTGACGGGGCTTTCCACTGGCTTTCAACTGTTGCTCACCACAATAGAGACAGGTAGGAAGGGAGGCATACTGCGATGTGTACAGGACACATGAGTTGATATAGCAGTCGTACTTTATTGGTGTGATCCCAGCAAGTGCCATCATTTGATGTGTGATCTTGTACATAGAGTCCAAGCTAATTTTGTGGTGAAAGATGTATCCCATCTGTTGGAATGCTGAGCACGTGATTTTCCCCCTAATGAGCAGGTTGAAAGCATGGATGTTATCGCAATTGCGATCGGACAAGTTTGCATTACCTACATTCATATTGCATTAGGCTCACAAAAATTGAATGAAATCATGTGTACATACGCATGTCAAACATGTTCTCTTCTAATGCCAGTAGTCTCAGGCCCTGCAGCTCCTTGTTGAGAATGTCCAACTCTCCAGCATCTGACTGATCATCCCCAACCCAATCCCAGTCTTCATTGGCACCCTGGGCCACCACGTCATGCTGATCAAAGCCTGATTCCATCCCATCACATTGAAAAGCACAGACTGATCCCTCTGTAGAAGAAAGAGATTGTCTCCTGGATAGTGGGAATCGCTCCACCATCATAGCCTCATCAGGCCTGTCCTGCGTCACGCTTTGTCGCCTGGATCTCATACTGAAGTGTTCCCCAGTGTTGGAAATTTCCTGGGAATCTGAGAACAATGTTACTGTTGAATTCAAATTTTAAAAAAATATGTACCTAAGTTGAAGCCATTTTCCACACTCAAGCTATCAGAAATAACACTCTGTGATGCCTGTACACCTGCAAAGAGTTAGGTGTTAGCCACTTTCAGATAATGGTAGACATCTGCATCATACCTGCAAAGAGCCTGGCACTGAAAGCTTTGTGATAATGATGGTGATGTTGTCAGTAACTGAGAATTTGTCCACAACCTTGAGTACACCAACATTTCTTGACACGGTCTTGCTTTAACTTGAATGGCTTTTGATGATGCCGGTGATGCTGGCACCCTATGGTGAAAACGTTCAGTGAAAACCCACAAATGGCACGTGATCAAGTCAATGAATGTCATGGAATAATACCAGGTGATCTGCACGTGATGCTGGCACGTTGCGAAATCATCCCTTGACATACTCCATCACTCGAGCTCAGTACCACCAACATGCCAGCACAAACCAAACCGAATACACCCGCTACAAAGTGTTACGGTCGTACTATTGCGTTGGTCCGTTTTTCTCTTTTCCTTTGCCTATTCCGACCCCGGCCCTTGCTGGGAGCACTACCTATTCGTTGTATTGCTGACCTGGCAGCTCCTTTATCCCGCCTTCTGGTCAGACGCTGTTCCTTCCAGTCCCACCAGAACTGACCCCGGACATTATTCTTGATCCTTCTATACGTTTCCATGGACAGCCCTTCTCCTCCACCGTTTCTCTCACAACGGCATCATCTCCCCGCTACCTTCCCATTGACATATGCGTGTTTATTAATCCGCAGTAGTTCCGTCCGATTCTACGGACTTCTGTCGCTTACGCACTGTCGAGTACTTATACCGCCGCTGCCTGTACCAGTACCTCATTCTTGATCTTCACAATCTAGCGTTGTTTCTTGAACCAACCCTGGACCTCTGTGAGCCCCTGTATGCTCTTGAGTTACTCTGTGAAGTTCCTAGGCGATTCCTAGCGAACCCCCTTCGTGCACTTTTGACCCGACGACCGACCCGTCGTCCGCCCCCTCAGATTGAACCTCAGCCGCGTCCGACGTTCCAGATCTACGTTCGCAACATTACGCGTAACACAAAGAAAGTATCAAAACGTGATACAGAACTATACAAAATGGTTGCTGAGATGAAGCAACAAATGGACACTCTCACACATATGTGATGACTTACTTGACATCTTATCTCGCTTAAATATATTATGTACATGGTGTTACACTTGACCTGGGTAGAGGCGAGCGCAGACTTGGCTGGTGAGACGATGTCATTAGAAGTGTAGGCTTGACTAGACACGGAGATGTCCAGAGGTGTAGACCTGACTGGAGTGGGTTGGCTATAGTGGATAAGGATGAGGAGTCGAGGAGGGCGGCTAGGTGAACTACAAGACGGACTCGAAGTAGGCGATCAGCTTGGTGTATTGCCAAGTAGAAATAGCTTAGGTTATACATGTGCGTGCATCCAGTATTTAAAAGGAAGGAAAAGCGCATGGACCAAGGATGAGAAAGGAAACTATTGTCAAGATAGGAAAGGAATGTTGTAGAACAACATCAAAGAAATATGACTAAGTAGAGGGAGAAACACTATAGGATGGGAGGAGACAATGACTAGTGAATGGTGAGTAATATCGGCCAATGGATAGGAAGTAAGTCATCATAGAGGAAAAGGAAATGGTGTCTGTGGGAAGAGAGAAAGAAAGGGGCGAATTGTAACACATGGAGGAAATGATAACGCAAAGCGACGATGAATGAAGTGACCTAACTATC